>SNQN01002945.1:35164-47920 GCA_008642245.1 Bassia scoparia
GTCAATGATATAAGGGAAGAATGGCTAGTTAAGCTAGCTAAGAAAATATTCATGGCATTTTGATAGAAAATCAGTTAAGTTCAGCAAGTAGCATGAGATGCCAGAATGTACGACAACAATCAAAAGCCAATCATTCTAAGCCAACAATAAGAATATTGCAGTTGACAAAACTGATTGAAGCTTCTAGTCTAATTAATTAACCATGGATAATCCCGATGCGATATCACTCCTCAAGCCCCAATCTTTTCATCAGCCCCTCCAACCCACTAAATTGCAATCTAACTCAACACTTTGATGATCTGCACTCACTATTAGACCATTCCACCTCTACTCATCCTTTTGAATCTCCATTACCACAAGGCCCTTAACAATTTAACTCAAGCCTCTCTAAACCCACGTATTCAGGTGTAAGCCTACCTATGTCTGCAGCTTCACAGATAACACCGCCCAAAACTTGAGCCTCATAAGACTAGTGTCCTCACTCCTAATCCCACAATATTCAGTAACTGTATGTGGCGACCAAATATTTACAAAACAAATCAAGTAGTAAATGATATGATTGAAAGGGATGCAAATAAGAGATGGACTCTGGCTCCAATAGTATCAGCTTTGGCATATAGAGAACCACTTAGATTCAATACTTATAATCTTATAATCTTAGATTCAAATTCTTAAATAGATAAAAAAAATTTAAAACAAAACACGATAATTCCCAACTAAGCAAACAATTTAGCCCACTTTCTCTTATTTCATGATTGATTAGGGGCATAAAACCTAAACTATGCAAATCAAGCTACTAAATTTACAAGTACAGTACTCATATTTTAATATTCCAATAATCCTCATAAATCAATTCCCAACTAACAATGTAGATTCTAAGTCAGTTAGGTGTTCTCGTGGTTTCATGCATGCTACCTAACTACTCTTCCCAGTCTTCCTCATCTTTTATGCAGCTTGAACTATCTGTTAGTCGCTCCTCTTTGATGAGATGAATCAAGTCCAAACAAGGCAGATATAAATGAACTACAGTAATGAATATTGTGAATTCATATTAGAATTCAAATTCAAAATTAAACAGTAGTTGATGGAGATCATACCTCATAATTTAGAATTCAAATTCTCATATTTCCCAATAATAGATTTCTTATCAATTTCAATAATGGTGTTCTATATAAGTGTAAATGAACTCAAGAATACCAAACACAATCATATGTATAAAATTCAAACGAAATTAAGAAATTGCTAACAAATCATCCCTAAATTTACCCAAGAAATAAAAAAACAATGAAATTATAAATATATTACAACAATTCATTATGAAAAATTTAAATGCATACAGTGATATCAAAGCGATACCTTAATTTATGGTGAAAGAGAAGAATCAAAGCGGCAATATATTAATAAAACCAGCTTCAAAGGGCGGCAATTGTACACTGTGAATAAAACCAACTTCAAGGGTGATTTATTGATGATTTTTGATGAATTATGATTTTGAGCAATTTGTTGGTATGTAGTTGGTTTTGCAAAAGGTAGCACCACCGTGCATATGTTCAAATTTCGTAAGAGGATATTCTCGGGAGTATGGCTATAATAATGCAACTGAATTTTTGTTTAATGAAATAAAAACTCATTTTAAAAAAATCTAGTGCACAACACGTGTGTTTAAACTAAATTTTTGACCTTTTAAAAGTCCATTTCGACCCTTTTAATAGTCCAAACCTATATTGACCCATTAAAGGTCACTTTATGTCTTCTTATTTTTCCCGCATCATTTTGTTGTGCGACCCTTTCCAAAAGTGTCACAGAAAAAGGTATTTCAAAGGATCCCCTTTGCGTACGATAAGTATCGGTATGTGTGAGCAAGTAATGTCGAAGCTTTTCGATGCCCACACAAAAGCCAAACTAGTTCTCTAGGCAGAGTATCGTTCCTCGTATGAAGGAGCTTCTTTCTGAGGTAGTAGATTGCACTTTCCTTGCCTTCGTTCTTGCGCAAGCATCGCTCCATCAACGGTGTTGTTGCTGTAAGATAGAGCCGTAATAGATGCCCAGGCAGTAGAGCTAACACAGGAGGATTGGTGAGATATTCTTTGATCCTGTCGAAAGCTTGTTGGCAATATCATCCATTTCTGGTGCACCTTTCTTCTGTTCTTGAAGATGGGATCACAAACCATTTAAGCTTGGATATGAACCTGCTGATGCACTGAGTCGACCCAAGAACCCTCGGATCTCCTTTTCATTTTGCGGTGGCCTAAATGACATGATTGCTTTGATCGTTGTTGATCAATCTCGATGCCTCGAGAGCTATGATGAAACCTAAGAGTTTTCCTGAAGTGACTCTGAATGCTCATTTTGTGGATTGAACACATGTTAAACTTCGGAGTCTCTGAAAGAACTTCCTTAGTCAAGGTTTGTCCTTCACGGTCTTTGACTTGATCATTCATATCGTCGACATTAGCGCTACTTCTTTGTTATCATTGTCATGAAGTAGTAAGCATTGGCAGTCCGTATGTAGCGCCTGCATTTTTAGACAAAGGCATTACAGATGTAGCAGTATAGCCCCCACTGAGTGTGAAGTTGTATTTTCCATGTCTTCTTCGACCATGTTGACTTGATTATACCCCGCATACCCATCCATAAAGAGAGCAAGGCCATGATCTGCTCTGTTGTCTTCGAAACGTTTATGGGTGTAGATAGGAAGTCGTCTTTCGGACTTGCTTTATTTAAGTCACGAAATCTACACACATCTGAACTCGTTCATCTTTCTTAGGTACTGAACCACTTGCTATCCATTGAGGGTAATTGACAACACTAACTGAAGTCCCATTGTGTTACTTAATGACTTCCTGCCGAATGTTAAGGGCAACATCCGGTTTCATGCGACGGAGCTTTTGTATTAACAGGTTTAGCCCCCTTCTATGAGCGGAATTCTTTGCTGTGCGATTTCTTGATCAATCCTTGGATTTCCTCATAGACCAAACAAAAAAAAATCCCAGCACTCCTGCAGTGTTGCAACCAACTTAACCTTTCCTGCGGACTCAGTGTCAGACCAAACCTATATCTCCCGGCGCGTTGTCGTTATCGGAGATGATCTACCTTTTCTGTATTGCTCCATGACGGAAGTTTTCTTTTTGTGCTCTTCCATTGCCTTATTAACATATTATTTTTTCTTCGGAGATGTCTACCTTTTGTTGTTTGTTTTTTTAAGTTGTGAATTAAAGCAATCATAAAAAGAAAAAAGAGTAAGCAGAAAGGAGCATGTTATTAACTCTTATAGAGAGTATAATGAAGTTTGTCTCCGAAGAGAATTGATTGACAAGGGGAAAGGGGACACTAGGCTCCTTGACAGACTTAGAGGACACTCCCTAGGACTAGCTATACTAGCTTCTACAACACTAGACTTAGACTCAGCATCAGGATTCACAATCCTCAAAGCATTGTCCTTCACTCATGGTGCACTGGATTGACCTTGCCTCCAGGAGCAGTGATCTTCACGATTTTACACCAACCATGACTAAGTCTCACTGGTGAGTAGAGTGGCGGGATTGAATGCTTCCTTGGTCTATGGCCATGAAAACCTCCTGTTCAGTTGGAGGGTAATTTGTTGGCCAAACAAGAGTCCTAAACCTTTGCATCGGGCCATCTAGAGCAAATGCTTGCTTGTGGGGACAGGTATCCCCGTCTACAAAGTTGAAACTATTGAAATCTCAAGCCCTGGATATCTATTGCCATCCGTTTTACCTGGGCCATATTGCTTAGCCTTTGAGAGAAAAGGGAGACGGCCGCTGTCTATCAATTGTTGGACTACTTCCTCAATGGATAACATTCTTTAGTGTCATGGGCATGTCTCTGGTACTTGCAAAACTTGTCTATGACTCCATTTAGGAGGCCTTTTTCTCCAAAGGAAGGATTTAAGAGAGTAGGCCTTTTGTGTATTAAGCCAATTGCCTTGTTGTGCTCAAGGCTTAGCCATAGGCATGCCTATCCTAGTGTATAGTTGCACTTGTGTCGAAATTACAAGTGCCTTCTCACCATAGTTTTGCTTTTATGAGAATCATCGATCCCCGCTTCATTGCTTTATTCATGTGAGAAGTGATGACCTCCACCATATTGTCGTTGGCTTTGGTTCAGTGTCATTCTCACTAATTGATTCATGCAAGTTGTTATCTGAAGAGGTTACCTATCCCTTGAAAGAACTGTTTCTTACATAGTGCTTAAGGATGCCATGGATCACTTCCCAAGAATTTCGAAGACTTGGGTGTTAGACTTCTCTAACTTAGCGACTCGGGGCCCAATGAGTTGAAGGTAATCATTCAAATCAGCTAAGTCAAGGTCCATCTCAAGTGTGTTCACTATCCATCTATGCAATGTGTTTGATAGACGAGTGCTGCTTGAGAACCATGGAAGAACCCTGTCTACGAGCCCAACTGTGGTGCCTACTCCTGTTGCACATGGACCAAAAGATAAGTTCCATGTTGAAACACCTGTGACAACATGCAAATATCTTCAGGGGTGATCCTTCCCTTGCCTGTTGACTGACTCAAAAATGTAAAGTTGCAATGATCGGAAATTAGCCTCCCCTTTCTTAATTTTCATTTTTCATTTTTTTGTAATTAATTTTTTCGTTATTTTTTTTTTTGCTTTTGTTCTTTTTTTTTTGCTCTTTGTTTTTAAAAGGGAAGTTCAAAGTCAACGTTTGTTTAATTGTATGGATCACAAAGACGTACGCCTAAAGATTCTAGTTACAACCACTTCGACATATACAACGCCTAAGAATGATCTACATCTATAGAGACCTTACATGACTCAATGATTAGTCTAAAACACATTAGCCACGTTTGTCTATCTCTAGATAATCTGTAATTCAGTCTAATTGCGAATAATATCAACTATATGATATAAAATCGCCATTAATAATTTATACGTTATATACGATATATTTCATACCAATCTCGCTATTCGAGGTAAAACAATCTCGAGAATATCGCAACGGCATATTGCAAATTAAATCACAGTACCGTATCATTACGAATATACAATCGCATCTATCCTCGAGTTCAAGTAAATCGGCCAAAATCTGAGGTCGATACTGGCGCAATTGCGCCCGTTTTTGATAATGCCAAAAAAAAAATCCTTAATTGGCCCGATTTCGACCGTTGCCTTAAAATAGGGACTCTTCTATCATTTCACGATTCTGACGAGACATTTTCTCCCTCTCACTCGTTTGATTTCTCTGTTCATTCTCTCTCATAAACACTTTCAAACACTTGTCAAACATAATTCAAACACACAAAAAGCATCTTCAGCCTTTCACAAAAACTAAAGAGTTTTCATGGTTATAAGGTTCGCAAGGTTCCTAAGGTCTGAGGCAACGTTCTTTGTTTCGACCATTTGTTGCGAGAGTAGGTTTAGGCCAACGTCTTAATTCTTCTTACCCTTTTTGCATGCTTTTAGGATAATTGACTTTCATTATTATTGCAGTTAATATTGGATTAACAAACAATTCAAATTCAAATTAAAACAACCTTAAGCCATACTTTCTATAATCCTGAACGATCGAGTGTTGCATGCCTGTCCACAATAATACTATGCTTTAACCAAAAGACTTGCAATATTTCTGTCACGCCTACCTATATGAACTATCTGACCCTACATTAGGCTCCTAGGAATACGGAAAGTAACAAACACATGCCACATACAACCTAACACAATGTTCATAGTATCTATTAAAAACTCGCCTAGTATATTAGCATCAGGTTAAGAACAAAACTGGTTGTCTTTGCACACAATGAATCGCAAACTAAGTAGAGGCCGCTAGACGGCGGGGGGGGGTGTGCTGCACTACGTTCACCCTTACCCTTGTCCCATCCGATCTTGGTGCGAACTACCAGACATGAGTCCTTCGTCTTACTTTCATTCAAATAAGCAAGCCTTAAACGGGTTCCGCAGCTTCCCAAAGAAGGCTAGCCCTGTGGCGACTTCCTCTATTCATTTCGAGTATAAACAAACAACTCCAGCATACTCACAAATTGCAAAAGGAGAAGAATTCAATTCTAGCAAGACAAACAAGCTGCCTTAGAATGTACCCGCGATCAGAGGAATGACCTAGCCGGCCCGTGACGCCTAGACGCCCGTACAGTTTTCTGGCGACTTCACTAGGGAATTCACTAACTATTACCTTAGTGAATGTGTGTGCAATACTTCGAATTTTTACGCGGATTTAACGTCCTAAAGACCGCATTGTGTTTTAGCATCCTGCATTACACGGAACTATAGTCAATTGACACTGAGTTTCCCTTCTCTGTAACCATTTTAAGAAACTAAGAAAAAGTACACCCAGAAATGGATTCATAGTTTCCAACAAGCTTCGAAAGGATCAGGAATCCTTCGCCATCTCCTGTGTTAGTCCTGCTCGCCTTTGGGCATCGTACGGCCTATCTTACTGCCAACGAGCATCGCCGCTGAGCATTCTCACTTAAGAGAAATTGACTACAAGGAAGTTGCTATCTACTACCTCAACAAGAAGTTCCTTCCATGAATGAGAAACTCTACTCCGACCAGAGGGAACTGTGTTGGCTTTAGTTTAGGGCATCGCAAAGTCGACATTACTTGCTCACCACATCTACACACTATGCAAAGGATCCTTTGAATAACTTTTAAAAAACTAGAGTCAATGGACGCTGTCATAGATGAATGCGTTATGCTCGCCGAATTTGACCTTAAGTTCTGCCTCAAAAAGCCACAAAGGTAGTATGTTTCGGTTCTTAGCAGACTCTCTAGACAAAGTCCTCCTGAGACTTTGACTTCCCAAACGAAAATTTGATGACCGAGAAACAGTTTGATCGTGTATTACTTCAATGTGCATCTAAAAAAAAATGAATGAAGTTGAAGTGCTTCTAATTCTACCTTAAAGAAGCACACCCCAATTTGTCCGTAAGCTCGAATTTCACGCACTAGCAACGCCAAAGATACGACAGTATTCTAGGGTTAACAAGTCGTCGTTGCACTTACGTTAAGAGATTACAAGTATAATGTTTTCCTCACTCATCATAAACCAAATTCAGGCCGAGAAGGTACGAAGTAAAAGCCGTTGCTCGCGATCAGTCCTATCTGAGACATTGCATCCCAGGTAGACGAGTGCGAAGTACACCTCCACGCTCGCTTGTTGAGAGACAATCATTTCCTCATAATACATAACTACATCACATTGGTGCGAATTCCGAGTTCGTAACCCAAATGGCCTTAGTCATGAAGCGAAACAAGACCCACTTTGGAAGTTATCTATGGCCACAAGTTGAGTTCACTACCAAGACATGATCCTTCGCAGTGCTTATTTGGAAGCTACAGAACCCGTTTTTAAGCCTTGCCTGATTAATTGCATAAAGAAAGCGAAGGACTCCAATGTCTGGTAGTGCACCAAGGTTCTGATTAGGGACAAGGTAAGGGGTGAAGTAGTGCACAGCACCCCCCCGATGTCTAGCGAGCCTGCTACTCAGGTTATTGACGAGTTCCATTGTCTAAAAATAACAACAAACATCGTTTCTGTTTTAAAACCCTAAGCTTGAAAAGATTACTGGTGGTTGTTAACAGAATATAATAACAAATATGTCTATTTTTGTATGTGGAATGTGTATGTTAATCCGTTTGTCCCGAGCCTCATACGGTTGTCCATAGTTATCTTAATAGACGGTAACACAATTTGGAGGTCTAGATCTTCAAGACACCTCCTCTTATATGTGTGGAGGGCAAACATGCTAGCACTCGTACGAGGAATTAAAGTTATGCCTTAGTAGCTCTTAATTCGAAATTGCGATATTGTATCGAATATTACATGCAAATTACATTAGAGAAAGTCGAAATTCAAATAAGATGCAAAAAGCGGTTTCAGATTAAAGACGTTGGCCTCACACCTACCTCGAAAACATGTCGAAGACCAAGAACCTACCTCTGGACCGTTAGGAACCCTTGTCGAACCTTAAACCCTTGAAACTCCAGATCTATTGCAAAAGAGCTTGTTGAAGATGCTTTTAGTGTTTGAATGTATGTTTGAAGTGTTTGAAAGTGTTTTAACTGTTTATGAGGAGCGTGAGAGAGAGGAATCAGCGAGTGAGAGAGAGAGCTGCTCGTACCCAGGTTCAAACGTCTTGTGAAATGATTTACGGGAGCTCCGCTATTTAAAAGGCCAAGTCGAATCGCGGCCAAAAATACGGCAAGTTTGGGCGTAATACGGCCCTAAAACTGGGCGCATTGCGCCCAGTATCGCCTGGAGTTTTGGCGATTTCTTGCCTCGAAGGTGTGTGATGCTATATATTTGCATGTAATATAATCGTACGTGATTATTATACAGGATTAGTTATTTGATATTATTCGAATGTGCGTCAGATATTATTGCGAATATTCGAGATGTTTTACCATACGATTCATTAGTTGATATTATTGCGATATGGGTAATACCACGATGCTCGCAAGGAGAATTTTTGTTATTCAAGGCTAGGCCCTGGTCATAATAAATCTAAGCCTGTCAGGGCGGTGTCTCGAGGGCTGAAAATTGCGGGATGCCGACTGGTGTATCGCAGGCTTCGTGTGGTTTTGCTTGTGGTGCTGTGTATTAGAGGACTCGCACTAGAGTTCCTAAATGTAAAGATACTATTGTGCCATAAAAGCCCTAATCGGTTACTAGAGGAAAATGTCTTTGTGTTAAAAACCCATCTGGTATTTATGCTCGGAGAAAAATAGTCGATATCAATATACAAGTCTCCTCGTGTGACTCAAAATTAAATTTAGGATAGCTCTAAATAGACAGTAAAATTTAGGCGAAATAGGTTTAAGATTATTTATTGTGTATTACTAGTAAATTTTCAAGAGGACATTAAAATATCGCATAGCGCAAGACAGTCCTAATTAAAGTTGATTAACATACAAGATTCCGAAATAGATCCATCCTAATCAGTATACTTAGAAGTTAAAATCCGAAACATTCTAAGGCGAAAATAACTCCAAATGGTTGGTGAGCTTGAACTAAAGGCTAGAACGTGACAAAACTATTTGAAAATTAAAGTATGATATGTATATTTAGAAATGGTGCTGTACTTACATATAAACTAGCGTTGACTGTGTGCCACCTATGGGCAGAAGTGGCGTGGGTTATATACCCTCAAAAAGAGTCCACTTCTATGCAAGGTGGAAAATCTGCCTGTCTCTTTGAGCCAGTTCCAGACCAGTTGATAAGTTGCTCACATAGGCTCTCATTACGTATAGCTGAATGTACTTTTAGGTGGTGTGCCGAGACAGTGATCCGATGGGAGGGAGTTCCATGATCATCTACTTATGATCATTGGGTGGGGAAGCATACGGGTGTGTTTTTTGGTGCCCATACAAAGGAGACAATAAGGTTTTATATCAGAGTGTTGGAATCGTCATACGAGGTCAATAACTCAACTATAATAATTCACCATACGTACTTTTGAAGGACCAGCAGACCAGTGCGATATCTACATCTCAGGTACCTAGATTAACAAAGGAGTTTTTCAATCCACCAAAAGTATGAAGTAGCTGAATTAAGGGGACAGTATGGATGTGAAGCATTAGGCGAACTGCACAAATACTCCATATTTTCCAAGCAATACACTTGTTGACCATTTTACCATGAATTAAACACAGTGTTCACCGTCCTAGAATCCTCAAATAAAGTGCAAAATAAAGGAAGAGACCAAACCACATCAATGGATTTTCTTGAATAAAAATGATTCTCTACATAACTTGCCGGAATAACGAGGGATGGAGTTGTTCTCTAAAAAATTAATTGGTAAAGGTGATCATCCCAAAATTACACTATAACTAATTTATTTGATACACCCTTGCATATATTTACTTCTCTTGACTTTCTACTAATACAACTACAACTCCTTAGAGCCAAGTCAAGTATAACCTCCAAAAGTAGACCAAGATTCCCTAGGTTCTGCCAAATGTGTGATCCCTGATGTTAACAAAGTGTAGCAGGGATTGCCTTATCTTCCTTATTCAGCTAACGTACTTGCACTTGGAATAGTATACCGTTGGAAACGTCGATTATATGTGTTTAGATATAAGAATTTCCCGTTGTAATCTCCAAGCCAACTTAGTTAAGGCGAATGTCATTTAGAATATTTTAAGTCCGTTGCGATTAGCCGTAGTAGAGTCCCGCTCCTAGAGAACCTTAGGGCCAGTATTCTTATTCCCAAGGAGACCATAGAGCCCCTTAGAATTAGAACTCATTGCCCGCCAAGATATGAGAATGTTTCTACTCATATGGTTTTTTTCTAAGTACCTTAAGATGACTTTGCTACACGCGCAACCGTTTACCACATTATACACATATGGTTAATCAACGGATGCCGTAAATTTACAAGTACAGTACTCATATTTTAATATTCCAATAATCCTCATAAATCAATTCCCAACTAACAATGTAGATTCTAAGTCAGTTAGGTGTTCTCGTGGTTTCATGCATGCTACCTAACTACTCTTCCCAGTCTTCCTCATCTTTTATGCAGCTTGAACTATCTGTTAGTCGCTCCTCTTTGATGAGATGAATACARGTCCAAACRAGGCAGTATAAATGAACTACAGTTAATGAATATTGTGAATTCATATTTAGAATTCAAATTCAAAATTTAGAACAGTAGTTGATGGAGATCATACCTCATAATTTAGAATTCAAATTCTCATATTTCCCAATAAAATAGATTTCTTATCAATTTCAATAATGGTGTTCTATATAAGTGTAAATGAACTCAAGAATACCAAACACAATCATATGTATAAAATTCAAACGAAATTAAGAAATTGCTAACAAATCATCCCTAAATTACCCAATGAAATAAAAAACAATGAAAATTATAAATAATTACAACAATTCATTATGAAAAATTTAAATGCATACAGTGATATCAAAGCGATACCTTAATTTATGGTGAAAGAGAAGAATCAAAGGCGGCAATATATTAATAAAACCAGCTTCAAGGGCGGCAATTGTACYACTGTGAATAAAACCAACTTCAAGGGTGATTTTATTGATGATGATTTTGAGTGAATTATGATTTTGAGCGAATTTTGTTGGTATGTAGTTGGTTTTGCAAAAGGTAGCACCACCGTGCATATGTTCAAATTTCGTAGGAGAGATATTCTCGGGAGTATGGCTATAATAATGCAACTGAATTTTTGTTTAATGAAATAAAAACTCATTTTAAAAAAAATCTAGTGCACAACACGTGTGTTTAAACTAAATTTTGGACCTTTTAAAAGTCCATTTCGACCCTTTTAATAGTCCAAACCTATATTGACCCATTAAAGGGTCACTTTATGTCTTCTTATTTTTCCCGCATCATTTTGTTGTGCGACCCTTTCCAAAAGTGTCACAGAAAAAGGTATTTCAAAGGATCCCCTTTGCGTACGATAAGTACGGTATGTGTGAGCAAGTAATGTCGAAGCTTTTGCGATGCCCACACAAAAGCCAAACATAGTTTCTCTAGGGCAGAGTATCGTTCCTCGTATNGCCTCTACTCAGTTATTACGAGTTCATTGTCTAAAAGATAACAACAAACATGTTTCTGTTTTAAACCCTAAGCTTGAAAAATTACTAGGCGGGTTGTTTAACAGAATACTATGCAAATAGTGTCTATTTTGTTGTGGCATGTGTTGTTAATTCCGTATTCCAGGAGCCTAATGACGGTTGTCCATAGTTATCTTAATAGACGTGAAACACAAAATTTGTAGGTCTTTCTTAAAGCATATTATATGTGTGAGGAAAACATGCTAGTACTCGTACGAGGAATTTAAAGTTATGCCTTAAGGTAGCTTTTAATTCGAATTGCCGAATCATTTGTTAATCAATATTACATGCAAATTACATAGAAAGTCGAATTTCTAAATAAGCATGCAAAAAGCGGGTTTAGAATTAAGACGTTGGCCTCAAACCTACCTCGCAACACAATGTCGAAGACCAAGAACGCTACCTCGGACCCTTAGGAACCCTTGTCGAACCTTAGAACCCTTGAAAACCTCCTAGATCTATTGCAAAAGAGCTTTTGAAGATGCTTTTATGTGTTTGAATTGTGTTTGAATGTGTTTGAAAGTGTTTAAGTGTTTATGAGAGAGAGTGAGAGAGAGAATCARACGAGTGAGAGAGAGAGAGTGCTCGTCCCAGGTTCAAAAGTCTTGAAATGAATACGGGAGGCTCGCTATTTAAAGGCAAGGGTCGAAATCGGCCAAAAATAGGCAAGTTTTGGGCGTAATTACGCCCAAAACTGGGCGCAATTGCGCCCAGTATCGGCCTGGATTTTGGCCGATTTGCTTGCCTCGAATAGGGTGGTTGTGATTGTATAATATTGTAATATAATCGTACGTGATATTATACGATTATTATTTGATATTATTGCGATTGCGTCAGATATTATTGCGATATTCGAGATTGTTTTACCTCGAATACGATCATAGTTGATATTATTGCGATTATGGCTGATATTACCACGATGCTCGGGATTTTTGGCTCCCTCGTAACGCGTGTCTCGAGGCGAAAAATTTCGGGATGGCCCGCTTTGCTCGTTTTTGCGTTCTTTCTTAAGAAATTCATAAATATTAAACCATAAATCGAAAAATTATGAGAAAAATATGTAAACATTCCTTGTGAAGAATAGGGTGCTATGCTAAAATTTTGTGAATTTTAGAATTGTTTTCATAATTTAATTAATTATCGCAAAATTAATTAAATTGTTGAAAATT
>SNQN01002945.1:47940-59412 GCA_008642245.1 Bassia scoparia
TGACATGATTGCTTTGATCGTTGTTGGATCAATCTCGATGCCTCGAGAGCTGATGATGAAACCTAAGAGTTTTCCTGAAGTGACTCTGAATGCTCATTTTTGTGGATTGAGACRCATGTTAAACTGTCGGAGTCTCTGAAAGAACTTCCTTAGTGCAAGGGTTTGTCCTTCACGGTCTTTTGACTTGACGATCATATCGTCGACATAGACCGCTACTTCTTTGTGTATCATGTCATGAAGTAGAGCATTGGCAGCTCGTTGGTATGTAGCGCCTGCATTTTTGAGACCAAAAGGCATCACAGTGTAGCAGTATAGCCCCCAYGGAGTGGTGAAGGTTGTATTTTCCATGTCTTCTTCGRCCATKTTGACTTGATTATACCCCGCATACCCATCCATGAATGAGAGCAAGGCATGATCTGCTCTGTTGTCTTCGAGAACGTTTATGTGTGGTAGTAGGAAGTCGTCTTTCGGACTTGCTTTATTTAAGTCACGAAAATYTACACACATCTGAACTCGTTCATCTTTCTTAGGTACTRGAACCACATTTGCTATCCATTGAGGGTAATTGACWACACTAATGAAGTCYGCATTGTGTTACTTAATGACTTCCTGCCGAATGTTAAGGGCAACATCCGGTTTCATGCGACRGAGCTTTTGTTTAACAGGTTTAGCCCCCTCTATGAGCGGAATTCTTTGCTGTGCGATTTCTTGATCAATCCTTGGATGTCCTCATAGGACCAAACAAAAAAAATCCCAGCACTCCTGCAGTGTTGCAACCAACTTAACCCTTTCCTGCGGACTCAGTGTCAGACCAACCTATATCTCCCGCGGCGTGTCGTTATCGKAGATGTCTACCTTTTCTGTTTGCTCGATGACGGAAGTTTTCTTTTTGTGCTCTTCCATTGCCTTTATTAACATATTATTGTTTTCTTCGGAGATGTCTACCTTTTGTTGTTTTGTTTGTTTTAAGTTGTGAATTAAAGCAATCATAAGAAAGAAAAAAGGAGTAAGCAGAAAGGAGCATGTTATTAAACTCTATAGAGAGTATAATGAAGTTTGTCTCCGAAGAGAATTGATTGACAAGGGAAAGGGGGACACTAGGCTCCTTGACAGACTTAGGAGGACACTCCCTAGGACTAGCTATACTAGCTTCTACAACACTAGACTTAGACTCAGCATCAGATTCACAATCCTCAAGCATTGGTCCTTCWCTCATGGTGCACTGGATGACCTTGCCTCCARGAGCAGTGATCTTCACGATTTTACACCAACCATGAACTAAGTCTTCAACTGGTAAGATGAGAGTGGCGGGATTGAATGCTTCCTTGGTCATGGCCATGAAAACCTCCTGTTCAGTTGGAGGGGTAATTTGTTGGCCAAACAAGAGTCCTAAATTTGAGGTGGACGGATTATGATTGTTGGAGCGAATTTTGTTGGTAGAGTTGGTTTTGGCAAAAAGTAAGCCACCACCGTGCATATGTTAAATTTCTTAGGAGAGAATCTCGGGGTATGGCTATAATAATGCAACTGAAATTTGTTTAATGAAATAACAAACTCATGTTTAACAAAAAATCTAGTGCTCACAACACGTGTGTTTTAAACTAAATTTTGGGACCTTTTAAAAATCCATTTCGACCCTTCTTAATAGTCCAAACTATATTGACCTATAAAGGGTCACTTTATGTTCTTCTTTTTTCCCGCATCATTTTGTTGTGCACCCTTTCCAAAAGTGTCCAGAAAAAGGCATTTCAAAGGATCCCCTTGCGTACGATAAGGTATGGTATGTGTTGAGCAAGTTAATGTCAAGCTTTCGATGCCCACACAAAAGCAAACATAGTTTCTCTAGGGCAGAGTATCCGTTCCTCGCTATGCGAAGGAGCCTTCTTTCTGGAGTAGTAGATGCCCACTTTTCCTTGCCGTCTCGATTTGCTTGCGCAAGCCAATCGCTCCATCACGGTGTTTGTTGCTGTAAGATAAGCCTAATAGATGCCCAGGGCGCAGTAGGAGCTAACACAGGAGGATTGGTGAATATTTTCTTTGATCCTGTCGAAAGGCTTGTTGGCAATCTATCATCCATTTCGTTGGGTGCACTTTTCTCTGTTTCTTGAAGATGGGATCACAAACATTGTAAGCTTGGATATGAACCTGCTGATGCACTTGGAGTCGACCAAGAACCCTCGGATCTCCTTTTTCATTTTCGCGCGTGGCCCTAACATGACATAGATATGCTCTGATCGTTGTGGATCAATTCTCGACTGCCTCGGAGATGCTTGATTGATGAAACCTAAGAAGTTTTCCTGAAGTGACTCGAATGCTCATTTTTGTGGATTGAGACGCATGTTAAACTGTCGGAGTACTCTGAAAGAACTTCCTTATGCAGGGTGTCCTTACGGTCTTTTGACTTGACGATCATATCGTCGACATAGACCGCTAACTTCTTTGTGTATCATGTCATGAAGTAGGAGCATTGGCAGCTCGTTGGTATGTAGCGCCTGCATTTTGGACACAAGGCATCACGGTGTAGCAGTATAGCCCCTCATCGGAGTGGTGAAGGTTGTAATTTTCCATGTCTTCTTCGGTGCCATTTTAGCACCAGTTAAGCATTTGATTATACACCCGAATGTCAGACCACATGCCATCCCACCTTCACCACCTAGCGTCTTGTGAATGGGCCGAGCAAGGCTATTACTTGATGCGCCCTGTCTCCTGTCGTGTCTTATCGTATGAATACGTTTATCCCAAGTGCGGTAAGTAGGAAGTCGTCTTATCGGAGCAAATTGCTTTATTTAAGTCACGGAAAATTTACACACATCTGAACTCGTTCATCTTTCTTAGGTACCTGGAACCACATTTGCCTATCCATTGAGAGGTAATGAAAAACACTAATGAAGTCTGCATTGTGTTACTTATGACTTCCTGCCGGATGTTAAGGGCAAATCCGGTTATCATGCCGACGGGAGCTTTTGTTTTAACAGGTTTAGCCCCCTCTATGTAGCGGAATTCTTTGCTGTCGCGATTTTCTTGATCAATCCATTGGATGTCCTTCATAGGACCAAACCAAAAAAAATCCCATCACTCCTGCAGTGTTGCAACCAATTAACCCTTTCCTGCGCGACTCCAGTGTACAGGACCAAACCTATATCCCTCCCGCGGCGCTGTCGTTATCGGAGATGTCTCCTTCTGTTTGCTCGATGACGGAAGTTTTCTTTTTTGTTGCTCTTCCATTGCCTTTATTAACATATTATTTGTTTCTTCGGATGATGTCTAACCTTTGTGTTTGTTTTGTGTTTTAAGTTGGAATTAAAGCAATCATAAGAAAGAAAAAAGGAGAACAGGAAGGAGCATGCTTATTAAACTCTATAGAGAGTATAATGAAGTTTGTCTCCGAAGAGAATTATTGACAAGGGAAAGGGGGCACTAGGCTCCTTTGACAGACTTAGGAGACACTCCCTAGGACTAGCTATACTAGCTCTTCACAACACTAGACTTAGACTCAGCATCAAAGATTCCACAATCCTCCAAGCATTGGTCCTTCACTACATGGCAACTGGATGACCTTGCCTCCAAGAGCAGTGATTCTTCACGATTTTACACCAACCATGAAACTAAGTCTTCAACTGGAAATGAGAGTGCGATTTGAATTTGCTTCCTTTGGATGGCCATGAAAACCTCCTGTTCAGTGGAGGGTAATTTGTTGGCCAAACAAGATTCCAACCTTGTGCATCTGGAGGGGGGGCCCCCCATTTCTAGAGCAAATGCCCTTGCTGTGGGGACAGGATCGCCCGTCTACAAAGTTTGAAACTATGAAAAATCTCAACGCCCTGGATACTATTGCCATCCGTTATCCTGGGCATATTGCTTAGAGCCTTTGAGAGAAAAGGGGAGATGCCGCTGTTATCAAAGTGTTGGACTACTTTCCTCAATGCTATAACATTCTTCAGTGTCATGGGGGCATGTTCCTCTGCTGGGTACTTGCAAAACTTGTCTATGCTCCATTTAGGAGGCCTTTATTCTCCAAGGAGGATTAAGAGTAGGGCCTTTTGGTGTAATTAAGCCAATTGCCTTGTGGTGTCTCAAGGGCCTTGGGCATAGGCATGCCTATCCTAGTTGTAGTTGCACTTTGTTGCGAAGTTTACAAGTGCCTTTCACCATAGTTTTGCTTTTATTGAGGAATCAACTCGGATCCCCTTCATTGCTTTATTCATGTGAGAAGTGATGACCTTCCACCATATTGGTCCGTTGGCTTGGTTCAGTTGTCATTCTCACTAATTGATTCATGCAAGTTGTTATCTGAAGGTTACCTAACGGTCCCTTGGAAAATAGAACTCATGTTCTAACCATAGTTTAAGATGGCCATGATCACTTCTCAAGGAATTTCGAAGACTGGGTGTGTAGATTCTCTAACGATAAGCGGTAGCTCGGAAGCCAATGACGTCTGAAAGCAGGATCATTTCAAATCAGCTAAAGTCAAGTCCATTCAAGTATGTTCACTATTCCATTAAGTCAATGTGTTGATAGTCACGAGTAGTGCCTGCTTGAGAACCATGGAACGGAATCCCTGGTGTCTTACGAGCTCATACTGTTTGTGCCCTACCCTGTTGCACATCGGACCAAAGATAAGTTCCATGTTGTGAAACAACCTGTTACACAATGCATATACTTAGGGTGATCATTCCCTTTGCTGTTCTTCTGACTTCAAAATGTAAAAGTCATGATCGGAAATTAGCTTCCCTTCCTATTTTATTTTTTCATTTTTTTTGTATTATTTTCGTATTTTTTTTTTGCTTTTGTCTCTTTTTTTTGCTCTTTTTTTTAAAAGGCGAAGTTCAAATCCAACGTTTGTTCAATTGTATGGACTCCAAAAGACGTTGAGCGCTAAGATCTAGTTTACATAACCACTTCGAGCATTACAACGCCTTAAGAATTTGATCACCTTGATATATGAGGACTATTACATGACTCAATGACTTAGTCTAAAAGCACATAGCACCGTTGTCCACGCAGGCATAATCGTGTAATTTCAGTCATAATTGCAATAATATCAACTATATCGTATAAAAAATCGCGTTATTGAATTTATACGATATATATTACGATATTATTCATAGCAATCTCGCTATCGAGGTAAAACAATCTCGATTATCGCCCAACGCAATTGCCAATAAAATTCCAAGTACGATTATATTTACGATATATACAATCGCAATCACACTTTCGAGCAAGTAAAAATCGGCCAAATCCGAGTCGATACTTGGGCGCAATTGCGCCCCGTTTTGGCGCATTAATTGGCAAAAAAAAAATGCCCTAATTTGGCCATTTCGACCTTGCCTAAAATAGGATCTCTTCTATTCATTTCACGATTTTGGTACGAGAATTGTTCTCCCTCTCATGCTCGTTGATCTCGGTGTCAGGTTTCTCTCTCATAAACATCTTCACACTTTCAAACATAATTCGAAACACACAAAGCATCTTCAAAGGCTCTTTCACAATAGAACAAGAGGTTTTCATGGTTCTAAGGTTCGACAAGGTTCCTAAGGTCTGATTTGGCAACCTTCTTTGTCTTCTCGACATTTGTGCGAGGAGGTTTGAGGCCAACGTCTTTAATTCGTATCTACCCCGCTTTTGCTATTGCTTGCTTTAGAATATTTTGACTTTAATATATTTTCATGTATATATGATAACAAACTCAATTTGCAATTCAAATTAAAACCAACCTTAATGCCATAACTTATAATCTTTTATAATCCGTTTTTTTCACGTACGATCGGAGTGCTCGCATGCTTGTTCCACAAATAATTACTATGCTTTACAAGACTTGCAAATTTCGTGTTTTCACGCCTAATAAGTATAACTTTATGGACAACCGGCATTAGGCTCCAAGAAACGAAGTAACAACACATGGCCCACAACAAAACTAGACACAATGTTCATAGTATTCTATTTAAACAAACCGCTAGTAAATTGCATCGCAGGTTAAAAACGAAAACTGTTGTCTTTTGCAACAATGAACTCGCAATAACTAAGATAAGAGCCGCTAGATTCGGCGGGGCGGGGGGGGGTGTTGTGCACTACTTCACCCTTACCCCTGTCCCCTAATCCAGATCTTTGTGCACTACCAGACATGGAGTCCTTCGTCTATACTTGTATCAATTATAGGCAAGCCTTAAAACGGGTTCCGCAGCGTCCAAAAGAAGTGCGGTGGCGACTTCCTCTATTCTTTCGAGATAAAACACACAACTTCCAGGCATACTCACAAATGCAAAAGAAGAATTCAATCTAGAAAACAAACAGAGCTGCTTAAATTGTACCCCCGGATCAGAGGGATTAGACCTACTCCGGCCCGTGACGCCCTCGACGCCCCTTACATTTTCTGGCGACTCACTAGGGAATTCACTAAGCTATTACTTTGTGATGTGTGTGCAAATACTCGAATTTACGCGATTTCAACGTCCTAAAGACGCATGTGTTTAGGCATTCCTGCATACACGAACTAATCATTGACACTGAGTTTCCCTTCTCTGTGAACCCATGTTTAAGAAACTAAATAAAGGTACACCCAAGAATGGGATCATAGTTCCAACAAGCTTTCGAAAGGATCAAGGAATACCTTCCGCCGATCCTCCTGTGTTAGCTCCTGCTCGCCTTGGGCATCCGTACGGCTCTATCTTACTGCAACGAGCATCGCCGCTGGAGCAATTCTCACTTAAGAAAATTGACTACAAGGAAAGTGCTATCTACTACCTCAACAAGAAGTCTTCCATATGAGAAACTCTCTACTCCGCACCAGAGAAATATGCTTGGCTTTTAGTGTAGGCACTGCGAAAGCTTCGACATTACTTGCTCACACATACGTACACAACGTATGCAAAGGTGATCCTTGAAGTAACCTCTTAAAAAACTACAGTCAATGGACGCATGTCTAGTATAAGGTTATGCTCGCCGAATTGACCTTAAGTTCGTGCCTCAAAAAGCCATCAAAGGTAGTATTGTATTCGAGTCCTAGCAGACTCTCTAGACGAAGTCCTTCCTGAGGACTTGACTTCCCAAACGAAGAACTTAGATGACCGAGGAAGACAGTTGATCGTTATACTTCCATGGTGCATCTAAAAAAAAAAGATGTAAAAGTTGAAGTGCTTCTAATCTCACCTTAAGAGAAGCACACCCCAATTTCGTCAAGCTCGATTCACGTCACTAGCAACGCCGAAGAGTACGAAGCATGTATTCTAGGTAACAAGTCGTCGTGCACTTAACGTTAAGAGATTACAAGTATATGTTATTCCTCACTCATCATAAACCAAATTTCAGGCCGATGGAAGGTAAGAAGTAAAAGCCTTGCTCCGTATCAGTCCTATCTTGAGAACATTGCATCCCAGGTAGACGAAGTCGAATACACCTACCTACGGCGTTGAAGACAATCAATTCGTAAATGCAGTAGAAAAGCTCACATCCATGGTGCGAATTTCGAGTTCAGTACCTAAATGCCCTTAGTCATTAAGCGAAGACAAGACCCACTTGGGAAGTTATCTATGGCCACAAGTATGAGTCACTACCAGACATGGAGTCCTTCGCCTGCTTTATTGGGGAAGCTACAGAACCCGTTTAAGCCTGCCTTAATTGCATAAAGAAAGGGAAGGACTCCATGTCTGGTAGTGCACCCAAGGTCTGATTAGGGGACAAGGGTAAGGGTGAGTAGTGCACAGCACCCCCCCGCATTCTAGCACCTCTACTCAGTTATACGAGTTCATTGTCTAAAAGATTAACAACAAACATTGTTTCTGTTTTAACCCTAAGCTTGAAAAAATTACTAGGCGGGTTGTTTTTAACAGAATACTATGCAAATAGTGTCTATTTTTGTGGGCATGTGTTGTTAATTCCGTATTCCAGGGAGCCAATGACGGTGTCCATAGTTATCTTAAATAACGTAAACACAAAATTTGTAGGTCTTCTTAAAGCATATTTATATGTGTGAGGCAAACATGCTAGCACTCGTACGAGGAAGTTAAGTTATGCCTTAAGTAGCTTTAATTCGAAATTGCCGAATCATTTGTAATCAATAACATGCAAATTACATAAAAGTCGAATTTCTAAATAAGCATGCCAAAAAGCGGGTTTAGAATGAGACGTTGCCTCAACCTACCTCGCAACACAATTCGAAGACCAAGAACGCTACCTCGGACCCTTAGGAACCCTTGTCGAACCTTAGAACCTTGAAAACCTCCTAGATCTATTGCAAAAGAGCTTTTGAAGAGCTTTATGTGTTTGAATGCTGTTTGGAAGTGTTTGAAAGTGTTAAGTGTTATGAGAGAGAGTGAGAGAGAGAATCAGACGATGTGAGAGAGAGAGAGAGTGCTCGTCCCAGGTGTCAAAAGTCTTGAAATGAATACGGGAGCTCGCTATTAAAGGCAAGGTCGAAATCGGCCAAAATAGGCAAGTTTTGGCGTAATTACGCCCAAAACTGGCTCAATTGCGCCCAGTATCGGCCTATTTTGGCCGATTTGCTTGCCTCGAATAGGTGGTGTGTGATTGTATAATATTGTAATATAATCGTACGTGATATTATACGATTATTATTGAATATATTGCGTTGCGTCAGATATATTGCGATATTCGAGATGTTTTACCTCGAATACGATCATAGTTGATATTATGCGATTATTGGCTGATTATACCACGATGCTCGGGATTTTGGCTCCCTCGTAACGCGTGGTCTCGAGGCGAAAAAATTCGGGATGGCCCGCTTTGCTCGTTTTTGCGTTCTTTCTTAAAAATTCATAAATATTAAACCATAAATCGAAAAATTATGAGAAAAATATGTAAACATTCCTTGTGAAGAATTAGGGTGCTATGCTAAAATTTTGTGAATTTTAGAATTGTTTTCATAATTTAATTAATTATTCGCAAAATAATTAAATTGTTGAAAATTTCGAAAAATGCCAAAAATACTTAGAAAAAAATCCGAAAAATTCTAGGAAAATGTTTGAAAATAAGTGAAAACTATTTGAAAATTAAAAATTATATTTAGTGCTAAATACTTGAAATAGGTGTCCGGTGCAAGGGAAATCTGCCTTTTAGCGCCTGTTAGGGTCCTAGCTCTCTTGATTTGACTTGTGTGTGCGAGGTGTCTTATCATTGGCCGTTTGGCTAGGGACAAATGTATGTATCTACAGCAACTAAAAAATTCACCATAGGTACTTTTTGAAGGATTTTAGTCGATAAATAATGACAATAAAGTATGGGTAACTCCGAAATACTCCATATTTTCCAAGCATGTCACACTTTAATGGCATCAAATGGAAAAAAGACATAAATCAATGGTATTTCTTGGAATAAAAAAAAACAATGGTACGAGATGGAATTGTTAAAAACTTAATGGTACAAAATGGAATTACCCTAAATTTATTTCCTTGCATTTACATCCTCTTGACTTTTACTACAATCTTAGGAGTCATTTACGTTAGCAGTGTAGGCAATTGCCCTCATCGAGCCTATGTCCTACGTCGATTTGAATTGATCCCGCGGTGAGTGTGTTGGGGTAGTGTTACTGAGTAGAGAATCCCCACCGTGTCTATACAAGTTAATCACGGATGCCCGAAACATTGGTGCCAACTCAATGGCCCCCACTGTTGATCCAGTAACCAGTTGTGGTTTCAGGGACATGATACGGAAAGAACAATTGACCTCATCCACCCGCATATCGCGGCCTCTACTCGTCTCATTGCAACTTCATTCGATCAAATCTATGGAATACACAACAACTTAGCAATGTTATCCTTTGGAAGCGCTCTAGCGTCAGAAATCTATTAAAAGAGTGAGTTTCTATCATGCACACATCACTACCTAGCCTAAATGTTGTGACCACCTCAAATTAAACAAATTAAATAAGGAGCTTAAAATTTGTTTGTCCATAATTAATCTGAATTTAATGTAATTCAACAATTTTCGACTTGTTTAAGCAATTAAATAATGTCTCATGCATAAACAATGTCAAAATACATGTGAGATGATCTTGAATCAAATATATATGAAACAATAAAACTGACCTTGCTCCGCTATCAATCACAAAAGAAAAATAAAGGTTAGTGTAACAAAACTTTGCATCCAATCGAATCGCTTATCTCAACAAAAGAGATTGTTAGCATTGACAATATGATTAAAAACAATTGCAATAAAGCAAAAACGATTAAAATGAATGAATTTACATGATGAAATCAAAAGCAAAAGTAATATATTAGTAAGAAATTAATAATAAAAGAAGAGAGAGAGTTAGTTTGAATAGCCTCAGAATCTTGTACCTAGATTCACTAAGAAATGACTCCGAAAGTGCGACGAACTGAGAACTTTGGATGTGGTGAGTCATTTGTGTGTGAGAGAGATTTTTGAGAGCATCTAATTGCACTTCTTATATTTATTTCGTTGTTTTTCGATTAAGCACTGAGAGCATGTATTTAGAGACGTATTAGGAAGGATAAGATAGCAAGACTAATTTTATCTATCTTTTCTGATATCTTGGGAATTTTTACATCTATATCTTTTGGATCTAATATGTTATTCGGGAATTATCTTATATCCACTTTGGACAAACTTGGTGAACAAGGTTAATCTTCTAGAATATTCTGGATCATTCCTGAATTATCTAGATTTATCTAAGAATTTCTGAATTTATTTATTTTCGAAAATCATTTATAAAACTTGTAAGAAGAAACATATGGAAAATGTCAGAAAAATCAGAAAAATAATCTAAAAATATTGGCGAAATCGAAAAAATGAGAAGAACAAATGAAAAATGGAAATTAGATAAAAAAAAACCTACGAAAAATATTCTAAAATCCTAAAAATAAAGAAAAAAGCCTAAAAATAGAAAATAAATAAAATAAATAATTAAAGTGGAAATTAGATAACTAACCTACGAAAAATATTGCGCTCTCAGGGTATGATTTTAAACTCAACTTTAATTCCACTTGTGCAAATGGATGTTGTTTATGGCTGGATTTATCGCAACTTTCGAAATCAAATCTATTTCGATATATTGTACTTTTCCTCATTGGCTATTAATTTGAGGAGACACTTTTGGTGGTTCTACAGCGAGGTTATCTATATAATGAGTAACTAGAGGGCATCCCTCTACCGAACTAAAAACAATATTGGGCGGTTGACTTGTTGTGAAATGCAAAATCACCTCAACATTATCAATCTTGGCTTGTCTCCTTCTTAGATATTAAATACCGAATTTGCTGCATAATCGGTATACTCAATGGCCTTCGACCCAACCGAAAAATCTCGAAAATTTTCAAAAGCATGGACAATTGCAAGGAACTCCATCCTTTTCCGTTGTTATGTAATTCTTTTGGGCATCGTTCAACAACTTGGACATGTAGTATATCACATAAAATTTCTTGTCCTTCCTTTACTCCAACACCGCACCAACGACCTCGTCACTCCTTCATGCATCAAGTTTAAGGCAATCTCCAATCC
>SNQN01002946.1:30536-44751 GCA_008642245.1 Bassia scoparia
AAAAAAAAATTCTTAATCGGCAATTATTTTCACAACAAATACTTCACATAAGGATTCTGAGTACCTGCTACAGCCATCACCAGTGAAGTAATATCCAGGGAATGGCTTGAAATATGTGGTTTCATATCTTTCATGATCACCGTATAGAGTACGGAAGGCTGATGGCCATGAGTGCTTTACACATAAGTATCCGCTACATACACCTTCTAACTCGTTGCCTTTTTCATCTACAATGACAGGCTGAAAGAAGAATGATAAAAAATTGAGAATAAAAATAAAAAAAAAATGAGGAACATGATAGTATGATACTACAATGAACAAAACAAAATGTATATTTGCTTTGAAGACATAACCTGAACTCCAAAGAACGGAAAAGTAGCAGAACCTGGCTTCATTGGCCAGGCACCTGGTAAAGGAGTTATCTGTCAGGCATCAAAAGGGCAAGGCATTACATTCTTTACCAATAGCAGTCAATAAACAGGCTCTCTGGATAATGTAGATATGAATTAAGAAGAAAATAATGATCTACCCACCATAAAGCCACCAGTTTCAGTTTGCCACCAAGTATCGGATATAGGGCACCTTGCATCACCAACAACATTGAAGAACCACCTAGAAGAAAGAACACTCAAGCTTAAAAGAAGCAACTCTAATCATCATAAACTGTCAACAGGAAGAAAGAGCCAGAGTTGTAAACCTCCATGCGCTGGGATTAATTGGCTCACCCACACTTCCTAAAACCCTTAAGGATTTGCGTGAGTAACGAGTTACATGCTGCATTAATGACAGAGAGAATATAAGCACATATTTATACATAATTTCACTGGCTCACTGCAGCATAATCAAAGACAGAGACTTCATGACAGCGTGTCTATATCGATAATCTCTAATTTGCTAATAGTAGTTAATATTTAGGAGTGGCAGATAACTAGGATGTCAAGACTTTCAGCCACATGTCATGCAYGCAGAGTCTGTCCAAAGTACTAAACAAATGGAGCTGAAAATAATGGACATGATAAAGTTGTCTACAAACTCTATTGGAGAGTGGACACGTCTTATGAACTTAGGTAGTACTTGAGATGATCTTACCTCAGTACCCTCGCGCATGAGGGATCTGACCAGCGTAGGGGCAGTGTAGAATATTGACACTTTGTATTTATCAACAATGTCCCAACAGCGCCCAGCATCTGGGTAAGTTGGAGCCTAAAGACAACCCACCAGAATTTAAATTAATCAGGTAACTGAGCAGTCGAGCTATTATCAATGTCCATAATTCCATATGATAAGCACATAACTGCTGCCAAATAGCCAACGAATAGAAGGGACGCAAACAAAACTAATATTCAAGAAGACCAGTATGCACAATAATGCATACATTCATCTTCTTCGTGCATACATTCATCTTCTAAAGCTTAAGAAAGAGGCAGGGAATTACCCCTTCAAAAACAAGACAAGAAGCTCCATTGAGCAAAGGACCATAAGTGACATAACTGTGCCCAGTGATCCAGCCACAGTCAGCTGTACACCTATATCACATGCAAAAAGAGGCAAATAATTAATATTCTTAGAAATTGAAAAAWTTTAAAACAAATACAYGCATGATGATCATGGTGAGTTGGTGACGATGGGTATTTCATGAGACAATAAACACATAATTACTTGCTACAAACTCTTAACAGGTTAAGTGTGTAGCCTTACCAGTAAACATCTGAGGACTTATAGTCAAAGGCATACTTAAAAGTTGTGGCAGTGTATACCATGTATTTCCTCCAGTCTGTGTGCAGGAACCCATAAAATGTTTTAGCATCAGTAGAATTTAGGCAATGGGTTACATTCTGACTTGAAAATATTAGGACCTTCACAATAGCATGATAATAGCTGATCCTTGGTTTTCTGTGCTTCCACTAGCTACTAGCAAGGATACGAGGTCTCTGCGTAACCCAAATTCACATCACAACGTGCTGGGGTACTTTGGACACATCCTGAGGGGAGAAAAGAAGATATATAATCCAAGATTCAATATTTCCAGACATGAAAAAGATGTGCTGCCAATTAGCCTTCAGAGTTGCAAGAGTAGAGGATTTAGTATTAAATAATTTTAAGGAGAAGACCCAGCAATGGCTGTTGAAAATTCGTCACAATATCTCATATGAAGCACTAAAGTGTACAACAAAGGAAAATTGACACCTATCCATCTATATCATAAATAGTATTCCACAAGAAAAAGCAAGCCAACTGCCACCACTATATCCCTTCCTTCTGGTCCATTTGGTGTTCTCCTCGTCAAAGCAGAACTGGTTTTATATGTTAGGCAAAATCTGTTCACACACAGGAAAGAACTTAGAAATGATGAAACAAATGCAGCAAAACTTTTTACCTAAGTCAAGCAAAGGCATAATGAAGACAGCAACTGTATTAGGGAACTCTCATGGACTTGTTATTCATTGAAATTCAAAGTAAGGACAGTAATGAGAAACAAACTACATCAAAAAATGCCTTAATAAATGAAAAGTAGTTATACAATTCCCATCATTTTCTCTCCATTCAATCAGGCCTCCACCAGGCTATCCATTTATTGATTGGAAAAAGGTAGCATTAACTTCTGCGGACCGGATTCGTCTGTCATTTTTGTTAATAGCTGTCTAATAGCCTAACACAATCTTACAGTGAAATAATCAAACACAATCTTATGGTTAAATAGAGCGCTCTCTATACTGCACTCTTGCAGTTGACCTTAKCAATGAACATTAAGAAAAGAATACTGAAGCAAGCTTARTACACCATAAAAACAATGAGTATGAACATTGCTTTTCTTTAGAATGAGGTATGAAAGACAACATTATGGGCGTTTGTATCGTCCTACACTTCCATTCGATTGATAATCTACTACAAGTCTCTCTATTTCAGAGACACTGTTGTGCAACAACAGAACTAGAAGTTGGAAAACTGTGAATTTTAGCCAAGTATGTACCTACAGAAACGCCATTGTTAGCTGCATCAACAAGAGCAGCATTCACTATGTCTTTGAGTCCYATAACCTTAGCTCCTCTTTTGACAGCATTGCAGGTAAGGACAACCTTTGGCTTGCAATCTACAATTCTTTGAGAAAGTGATTCAGCGGAGAATCCAGCAAAGACAACCTAGAAATATGAACAAAATTGGAAATCACAAGAAGCTTATTAGTTCAGCTTTAAGAATTACAGAACCTATTGAGATTGTTCAACATAAACAGAAACAGTCAAACGAAATTTGAGCCGTACCGAGTGAATGGCACCAATTCGGGCACAAGCAAGCATTGCAATTGGCAGCTCCATGAGCATAGGTAAATAGATAATAACAGCYTCACCCTTCTTAACACCAACATCTTTCAAGTAATTTGCAAGCTGTTGACAACAACCAAATAACACATCAACTTAACATTTGACATGTTGTTGAAATCAAACTAAAACAAAAAAATCTTAACTTTCACAATTACCTGGCAAACTTTCTCCAAGAGCTGACTGTAAGTCAAACTGTCATCAACACCAAGATCATTTCCTTCCCAATACAATGCAATTTTGTCTCCATTACCAATCTCAACATTTCTATCCAAACAATTGTAGCAAATGTTGGTGATCCCACCTTTGAACCACTGCTCAGATCACGATAATACTCACAAAATTAAAACTTTATGATATCCACTTATTTTTTTATCTTCATAAGTTCAGTTTAAAGCAAGTCAAATTATATGATCAAGCATAATTTTTTACAAAACATTAAAATAAATTAATCAACCACCTCAATATTAACAGTTCCCTTTGTCACATCCAAATTCTCAGAGCAAACTTCATCTCCCCATTTTTGTTTCCAGTAAAATTCAGAAGCAATTTCTGACCAAAAGCCTGATGGATCCTCCACTGATCTTTTATACATCTCCAAATACTATATTCAAAATTATAGAAAATCATCAAACCCCAATTATAATAATTGTCCAAACAAATATTCCAGCATATTATAAAACATACAAAGTAAAACAAATCAAATCAACAACTACCAACTACCCAATTCTAATACGGAGTAGTAGCAAGCAAAATAACATAAAAAAATCACCTTAGCAGGGGAAGAAACAAGGGCATTCTGAGAAAAATCATCACTTGGAACAACAAAATCATTTTCTTCAGAAGCAAGAGCTTCACCAAGAATAACAGCATTCAAATGTTGAATTTTTCCAGCACCAGAGTACAAAGTAGGCAAAGACTCAACATGTCGGAGATGATTTTCAGTCGTCAAATTTCCCATTTTGCGACGAATTGAGTTGAAATCACGACTGCCCTTTTCGTTAAATCGGCAATAAATAGTACCCAGATCGCCCAAACGACGATTCCTTTTGATATGTGATGATGGTAGTTGGGTACTACTACTACTGCTACGTATTAATAATGTATTATTATTTGTAGAATAAAAAGAGGAGAGAGATTGCATCATTTTTGAGGAAATAAAAGGTGCGTTGGGATGTTAGAGGAGAGAGAGTGAGGGAATCGGTTTGACTTGGTTTTTTTGTGTGAAAAATAAATGTAAAATCCTTCAAATTGGGATCTAAAATATGACAAATTAAATAATTATTTTGAAAAATTAATAAATACTCTACTTTTATTATGGAATGGGCAAGAGGACAAGGACTGCAGATCTCAGGAGATTATTTTAATGAATTTTGACAAGTTGGATAAGTTGGAATAATTGTAATTTAATGTGTGTTAAGTACAGTTAGGATTGAATAATTAAAGTGAGAATGGTAAAAGGTTGAAAATTTTTCAAAGGATTGAAAAGTAAATTGAGCAAAAAGGTTGGTTAAATAACATACACATGAAAAGAATGATAAAAATCAGAGTGAGTGATGATTGGTGAAAAGGGGAAGCTTGAKTTTAGGAGGTTGGAAAATTGGTTAGAATGAAYGAAAACTTCATGCAAAAAATGGATGTTGTGTGTTGTCTTGAGTTTAAAAGAGGGAAAAAGGGGAGATTGAAGCTCATGATAATGGCTGATAAGTTGATAAGCAATGGCCAATGCCAATGGTATGTTGGTGTGTAATGTGATATGGCTTATGAGGTGATYAGTGTTGGGAAACAAACCATAGTTGGATATTTTAATTTGGACCCCACAATATTGGGCAATTTTGAGGTAGGTGATGGTCCATTCTAAAATTGTACTTCCTCCATTTCACAAAGGTTGCTCCATTTTATAAATTTCGGAAATCAAGGCAATATTTGGCAGAAGTAATTCAGTGGAAAAAAAGTTAAAGATTATTGATGAGTATTTTAATAAAGTAAGTGAGAAAAAGTAATGTTGTCCCCACAAAATAGTGGAGAAACTATAATCCAAAAACAGATGATGGGATAATTTAGCTCATACACGGTGAAAATAATAATATAATATTACAACAAAAAATAAAAAGAAAAGGCAAAAGACAAAAGTGAGAAAAGTTAATGTGGGTTCCAACCATTAGCAACAGCGGAAAAAGTGAGAAAAGCAGATAGCGGCAGTTGACGTGGGTCCCAACCGTTAGATTTGCTACCTCATCTTTCATACTGCAAATGGTTGTCTATGAATTTAGAATSATGATCTACTAGTTATTAAAAGTTGTCTATGTGAAAATTAAGGTTGTTTATGTTGATATAAGGTACGTCTATATTAAAGACTTCATCTGTAAAGACATATATACCCTTGCTTTTTTATATAAAAGATMATTGTATCCCGTGAGAGACCACCTAATCCCAACATCTGTTTCCGGTTTATCACGCCTCCAAAATAGTGAGATTGAAGAGAGATTTATCAGTATTTTAATATGGTCTCCAATCCAAAAAAAAAAGAAATAAAATCAAAGTGGTGCATCCTTTGTGAAACTTCCTTTCAAAAAAACTGGTGCAACCTTTGTGAAACGGATGAAGTAATATACTTTGACAAGACTTAATTTAGGAACTTGAGTCAATATGTTATCTCATAAGAGTCATAACAATGGTGCTAACGACGTGTTTACTTCAACTTAATTTTAGTTCGGATTGGTTTAATTAACAGGGTGGTTGGTAATCGATTGTTGGCTGCTAGTTGTCTGTCTATAGTTGTTTTACTGTCTGTGGCTTTTATGATGCACAATCTCATTATTTGGGCATCAATATTATATTCCACTGTACTACTCCGTAATACTATTTCTTATCTATGTTATATTATTAAAGCAATACTCAAATTAGTCGAATAATTTTTGTGATGATCTTTTGCCCCCAAGCAAGGATACCATTAAAAAGTTAAAAATAAAATAACTAAATATAAAAAAGTAATAAATAGAATATATCTTATCCAAAAAAAATTAAAAATAAGAAATTAAATAACTAAATATAAACGGTAAATTAAAACGAAATATCTAAAATTTTAATAACATCACTAATATAAAAAAATAGTATAAAAACAAGATATATCTTACCAACATAAAATAAAATAACTAAATACAAAATAGGAAACACCAAAAACGGAATATTCTAAAACAACTTAATATAAAAAGAATATATCTTACCCAAAAAAAATAAAAATTTAAATAACTAAATATAAAAACAGTAAAATAAAAATATAGGTACTCCCTCCGTTCCACTAAATTCCTACTATAAGGAAAACTGTTACTATTCATTAATTGTGAGAATCTTTCTATTTCTTGTCAATATTAAAAAGTAGATATAGTCAAGTGGGATTCAGTTTGAATCGTCTTAATGAGTAGATTATTAAAATCCAATTTTTATAATTTTTACTAATGTAAAACTAAAGATATTTAGCATACAAATTGTGCATTGGCAAACGTGAAAAGTAGAAGTAGTAGGAATTTAGTGGAACACATCTAGATCTAAAAACAACAATAAAAAATATATTTTATCCATAAAAACTAAAATTAAATATAAAAGGCAGTAAAATAAAAAGGAAATATCACATAAATTAATAAATTCTAGATCTAAAACACATATCACAACTCTTTATATATAGTTGAATTGTTTATGAATTTGTACATATTTTTATCACATTTTATTTTAATTATATTAAAACAATATGCACGCATACGCGTGCATTTCTTACCTTGTAAAATTAGTAAAGCAAACACCGAAATCTGGCCGAATAATTTTGTTGATTACCTTTTTGCTCCCAAGGATACCTTTAAAAAATTAAATAACTAAATATAAAAACAGTAAATAAAAGAATATATCTTATCAAAAAAAATTTCATACAATAAATTAAATATATAGAAATAGAAATATCTAACAACTTAATAACATCACTAAATATAAAAAATAGTACTCTGTAAATAAAAAGAATATATTTTACCCAAAAAAGTTAAAAAAAAACAACAATAAAAAGAATATAACTACTTCATTTAGGTTGCATTTTATTCTGCATTTATTTCCCTTTGCATCCATGCATTTTGGCTTTGAAGGTATGCCTTCTGAAAAACCTTCATGAGACCACATTCATCCAGTAGGGTAGTCTAGGGGTTTAAAGGGTTTGTTACACATGTTATGTGCAATCGTGATTCTTACGACAGTGAGTATAGGATTTATTGCTTTCTTAGAGTACTCTATTTATTTTTGTTTTGTTTACTCGACGACGACTAAAGGTTAAGTGTGGGGGAATTTGATAAGTCGATGAAATACACATTTTTTTATGTTATATTTAATTGATATTTGTCATAGTCTTCTCCATATTTAATTCTTTTTAGCTTTATTTGATATATATTTCGATATTATTCGTCTCGAGTATATTTGTGTTATTTTTGCTAGGAAGTGGCTCAATTTGATAGGAATGGACTCAGAGCAAATATAGAACAAGCTAGCTTGATCGTGGATAACCTTAATGTGACGCAACTATATCATGACACCCCCAAAATAAGCTGGATTGAAGTTTGGGAGAGCAAAAACTGCAGCCTTATTGCGGTGTATTGAGCGAAACCGTAACCCCAATGCGGTACTATATGTTAGGCTTGCGACAAGATAAAAGAGCCCAATTATTTTAGACTTCGAAGGGATTATTTTACTTTGGCTAATAATAATCTTCCTTTCCCATAAATGTGAGAATAACCTCAAATGATATTTACCCATTTATCCTTCCTTTTCACTATTTTTTCTTAGAGTATCCACAATGGTGCTTTTTTGGTGCCCCAAATAAATGTGGGATCTAATATGGGTAAGTTTATTGATGTGGGTAGGTGACTCAAATAAGAGTAAGTAGATTATATAATAAGAGCTTCCGCATCGAAGCTCCCCATTTGTTTTGGGGCACCTCTTGAAGCTCCCTACCAATGTAGTAGGTAACCCAACAAATGTGGTACCCGATATTATCAGGACCTCATCAATTATTCGAGAAGTGAAAGCGGACCCATGAGCATGTGTTTGCTTCCCCTTTTTCTTATTTGCATGTATGATGTGGGCCCACCACTATGTAATATGTAAATTTTTGTTTTGCATGGTGCAACGTATGGTAGTAGTGGAGTTGTCTTTTTATTTATTTTGAATTGAGTTTTTTTTGTATATTTTTTTAATTAAACTCAACGGCTAAGTTACAACGGCTATATTTTTAGTTATAAATAAAGTGCATTTTACATACAACTCAATTCATAACATTATTCATTTCTCATTACTATTTAAATTCTTTGTCCTCAAAGAGTATAGTAAATATTATTATTTTGAGATATTTGATTCATCAGTAAATAAATGGATCCAAATAATCCTAATTATAAGAATACTCCTATTTTTAATCCAAATTTTCCACCAAATCCTAATTTTGCTCAAAATCAAAATTCACAAGAAAATCCTAGCCAAAACATTCCCCAAATAAACCAAAGTATGTTAAYTAATCCTCATATTGCTTCTTTGTTCCAAACTTTTCTTACTCAAAGTCAACAATATTCTCAAAAGAATTAAGATGGTAATTAAATCCACAAGATTAAGAGATATTAATTAAAAGATTAAAAATTAAAAAAATTAATCACAAAAATAATAATTAAGTTAACGTAAACGATGATTTATTATTAATTAACCCAATTCAGTTAAACATTATAATGTGAATAAATTTAAATTGGATTGTAATTTAATAAATAGGTGGACCATAGGAAAGTAGGATAGAGAAAGTTTTGGGGCACCCCACGAATGCAGAGTGGTGACTAAAAATTGGGGAGGGTAAATGAAAAAGTAGGAGAGAGATAGTTTTGGGGCACATAACATTTTGACGTGATTCCAATTGGAGATGATAGCTTTCTTCAAGGGCTTTCCAACGGTAGGTCGTAAGACTAATTTGGACAAACGATGAAGAAGTTATGCCATTTTCAGTCATTGTTGCGCACAGAATGTCGCCCTTGAGCGGTTTTGCTCCTACTTGCTCAAGTTGCCCACTTGCCTTACTTTTACCACTGGTTAGACGTGGCTTTCTACTGTCCAAGTCCTTCAAGCAGCTATATTTGACTGAAGGGAGAGCATTGCACTATAAATAGAAAGGAGCTCCCATCATTTTTACCAAACCTTTTATTTTACTTCATGCTTTGTAGTCTTTAGATAGTTTAAGCATCCAGCTCTCAAATATTAATTAAAATTACCTTGTTCTTCATGTTCTTCGTGTTCTTCGCTAATTCACTAATCACACACTAATCTTTATTTTCATTACTAATCTCTAACTAATTATTTTTCGCTTTTAATATTTTATTCTCTAACATTTATTTTTCGCTAAACGTTGAGTGGTGTTTAAACCTCGCGTTAATTAATTTTCATTTTTAATATTTTATTCTCTGACTCTTATTTTTCATTAAACGTTGAGTGGTGTTTAAACCCCACGTTATTTATTTTTTTTCTCTTTTATAATGTTCTATTTTCTAACTTTTAATTTTCCTTAAACGTTGAGTGGTGTTTTAACCCCACGTTATCCATTTTCTCTAACCCTTTATCAATTATTTTTATTATGTTTGCTAACATGAATTGTGAAGAGTTTCACTTCTAGGGTTCGGGGATTTTTGGATGGTTTGATGTGATCTTTATGGTTGAACTCAACTTTGTGGATTGATTATTGATATCTCCCTATTGTTACTTATGTTGCTCAATTAAATTATGGCCATATTTTGTTGAGCTTGTCTTGTTAACGCCGAGTTAAACGTCGAGAGGTATAAACACCGTGTGAGACTTACGATAATAGGTGGAGCGAATCTAGTAAATTGCGAGAGCCTGCTAGAGGGATATAGTTCTAAGGGAGACCTAATTCGAGAGAACTTTTAACCCTAGATAGTATAATCATGAAACTTGTTGGTTGATTTTGTTTGATTCCATTTGACTTCCAAAGTGAACCATTACCCTAGGTTTAGTCCATTAATTAATTCTCCATTAAATTTTCCAAGTAGTTGTTAATATTAGTCATAATCAACCAAGGCCCTTTTTATAATCTTGACACATTAAATTAGTAGCTATTTAATTACCATCTCTCTTGGATACGATCCTTGCTTCCACTTGCTACATAGTTTGTGTTGCTAGGTATTTTTGATAGGTGTGCAATAGCCTCGTCAGAGTAAAATCAACGAAGCTATTACTTTGTGGGTATCACAGAAGGGTGGAGCCGAGCGTATGGTAGCTAGTGGAATGGACATAGAAGATGTTAAAGCAAAAGCTAACGAACTCTACATCAACAAAAGCAAGGTAAAAGTGTTGCCTTTCAACATTGTTATAATAAATCAAATCACCGCTCTGTTAGATGGCGGCCAGGCCAAGATTCAACAGATGTAAGTGGTGCTAGCTCTAAGAGATCAAGTGATGAGGCTGGGTTGACACGTCCTGTTGGTGTCAAAAAATTTAAAGCTCAGAAAAAGAAGAAGGGTATATTGAATGTAGCTACAACGTTGGACAACTTTAACCAATCTTTAACGGGGCTCACCTCCGAGAGAGGAGCTTTCAAGCAAAGCGTTGAAGAGTTGATCCAATTCCACAAGGAAAAAGATGAGAAAAAAATAAGGTTGAGAGTGATACAAATGCTCATGAACAAACCGAATCTAGACGATGCGTCTGAAGCTGAATATCTAGACAAGCTAAAAGCTGAGTTTTTTAAGTGAGTTAATTTATTTGAGTGAAGTATGTAATTTGAATATTGTGATTTAAATTAAGTTATTTTAATTAAGTATGTAATTTTAATTATGTACTTTTTATTCAATTATTTTAATTTATTATGTAATTTTAATTCTGTATTTTTAATGTAATCCATTTGTTTTTGGTATGGTTATTTGAACTTGTATTGGTTATTTGAATGTCCTATTAAAATTTTAAATACAGTATGTAACATATTGGATAGATAGAAAATCTTAAAGGATAGTGAAAAAATCTCAAACGATAGATAAGAAATCTAAGAGGATAAATACGAATCTAAAAGGATAAATACGAAATCTGAAAGGATAGATACGAAACCTTAAAGGCTTATTCAGATATCCCCGTCTTCTAACAAAAAAAGAGATGGCATGCTTTTTTTGAACACCTGGAACATGCAACGACATCAATGTATTGCGACTTTCTCCGATGTTTGATGACATTTATTAGGGTAGAGCTCCAAAGGTATCTTATAATGTAAATGGTAATACATACAACCAAGGGTATTACCTCACAAACGACATATATCCAAAATGGGTCGTATTCATGCCTGCAATACGACTTCCACTAAACCCCCAAGACGCGTTGTTCACGAGGCAACAAGAATCTGTCCGGAAGAACGTTGAATGTGCTTTTGGTGCTTTACAAGCACGGTTTGCAATTATCCAACGACCTTCTCTTGAATGGGATCAACAATTAATGTGGGAGATAATGTTGGTGTGCATTATTCTTCACAACATTATTGTTGAGGATGAATGGGACGCACATCGTAATTATAAGGATCCAACAAAATTTGAAGAAGACAATATCCAACACGTAGGTGAATCATCTACTGGCACTTGATCTTTTAACGTACGGTCTGGTCGTTAAAACAACTTAAGTATGGAACAATATATGCAGAGAAGAGAAAATGCATGGGATAGAGAAGTTCATAATTCATTGCAAAGAGACTTGGTCCAGCACGTCTGGGAAAATTGTCAAGGAAGGTACGAAGACTAATAATGACTCATATTTCGCTAAGTGTGTCTATGTTATTGTAATTGTCAAATTTTTCGTTTAATTAGATGTAATTTACTTTGTTTATGTTATGTATTGCGATTATGTGATGTATTGTGACTAAGTTCTGTATGTTAATTGTGTTTCATTTTTTATCATAATTATTTCTCATGTTTTCAAAAGAACTAAGATGGTAATTAAATCCACAAGATTAAGAGATATTAATTATAAGATTAAAAATTAAAAAAATTATTCACAGTAAAATAATTAAGTTCACGTAAACAATGATTTGTTATTAATTAACCCAATTCAGTTAAACATTATAATATGAATAAATTTATATTGGATTGTAATTTAATAAATAGGTGGGTCATAGGAAAGTAGGAGAGAGAAAGTTTTGGGGGCTCCCCACGAATGCAGAGTGGTGACTAAAAATTGGGGAGGGTAAATGAAAATTTTAGTGGGAAATGATGTGGCAAAAGGAAGAAAAGAGAGAGATTGGTTGGAGAGTCTCATTGATGCGGGTGGTCAATATTTTATTACCCAAACTTAGTTGAAAAGTGGGTCAACTTTGTTTTTCTTTCTTTTTTTGCAATATTATTGTAATATTAAAATAAGGTGTGTTATGAAAAAGTTGAAGAGATAAATTTTCGGGTAAGCTTATTAGAGCATCTGCATTGGCATAAAATTAGGTTCCCCAAATGGTATTAGGCCCCTCTTTGGACAACCCAATTGGTTCTGCTTCTACCCCAATGGATGATGCACCCCATCGGATGAGGACCTCCTCAAATTATCAAGAACATTTACAGTGGGACCCACCGCATGCCACATCCTTCTTTTTTTTGTTTTTCAATCCTCTTTCCGTGGGCCCCAACTACAAAGTTTGTTTTTAATCTTCTTTTCCTTGTACTTCGTACGTGTTTTATTTTTTTTTTTAAAAAATATATTATTAATTTAAAAGGATAAAAAATTAAGTCGGTAATAAAATTAACAAGATTAGAAGATATAAATTAAAAGATTTTAAATAAAATAAAATAAAAATTAATGATGATAAAAAAAATTAGTTATGGTAAACTATGATTCATTATTAATTAACCCAATTCAATTAAATATAATAACATGAATAAATTTATATTGGATTGAAATTTAAGAAATAGGGTGGGCCATAGAAAAGTAGAAGAGAGAAGGTTTTGGGAAAGCTGAGCAATGTAGAGTAGTGACTGAAAATTGAGGAAGATAAATGAAAAAGTTAGTGAAAAATGATGTGGTAAAAAGAGGAAAGGAGAGAGATTGGTTGGGGAACCCAATCAATGCTCATGGTCTTATTGTAGGGTGGTTACTTAAATTAGGGGATGCTATCTTTCTTCCCTTCCCATAAATGTGAGAATAACCCCAAATGATATTTACCCATTTACCCTTGCATTTCACTATTTTTTCTTTGAGCGTCCACAGTGGTGCTTTTTTTTGGTGCCCCAAATAAATGTGGGACCTAATATAGGTAGGGCTGTAAATTGGTTTTGAAAAGTCCAAAGTCCAATATAATCCAGTCCAAATTCTCGGATTGGATTGGACTTTTACGATCATTGGATCGGATTTGGATTCAACTTTCAAAATCTAATTTTTTCGGACTGGACTTGGACTCAACTCTTTGAAGTCCAAATTACATACAATAATTATTTATATTTATACTTATATAATTGTTTATACTCCCTCAATCCTTTTTTATTTGCTACATTTGGACTTTTGACACTGTTCATTTGTAAACTTTGACTTGCTTTAGTTTTATACATTTACGTTAAAACATAGCTAAGTGTGATCTTGTTTGATTCGTCCCGATGTGTACTTTTTAGAAATATAATTTTTATAATTTTTTAGCATTTACAACTCAAGATATTATAATTTAAAGTCGTGCATGTCTCAAAAACTGTGAAAAAACAAATGTAGCTGAATGAACATTACTAGTACTATGTTATTATTATGATTTTATTTAGTATTATGTTGTCTTTGAAATTGATGAACATTGAACAATCTAGGCTTGTCTAGTTTTAATTAACTACTTTGTAATGTTATATGGTACTTTATATGTAATGCTTTTTAGG
>SNQN01002946.1:44776-64515 GCA_008642245.1 Bassia scoparia
TGTGTTGAATTTTGCCAGAGAACGTTCCGTTTTCAAAATCGCAACAACATACCGATGTGATCTCCCTCACTTTAGGTTACTTGAGGAGCACGTGCTGAGGAATGCGTGCCTTTATTCGAGACTACTACGGGATTTAGAAGCAGGGCATCTTCGCAATTCCATTCTTCGGCTCCAAGTTCTGTATTCGAGCCACTTTGGCGATTTGATGCTTTTAAATTTGTTCGGAACAACAGGGCAGTACCACCCAAAATCCACCCAATAACATAATCATTCATGGATAGATAACGGGTACTTGTGTCGCTTTAATATGAGTTAATACATGCAAGTTTCCGCTGTCGAACTAAGTTCACTGAGCGGGCCAATTGCATCGTCATTGTAACCAAGGGTAGCAGCACGAATTGGGGTCTTGAATATCAGGCGTGATTACTATAATAGATCACTGTTTTCATCAACCTTTGGAAGACTTTGTTCATTTTAAGCGCACGTAAAATGTTTTCTCTCTGGAATTAGTAAGATTGTTAACATAGAGTACTTGTCTTGATACTTGAGAGTAGTTTCGCACTCATGGCGCTTTTCGATAAGCTGATACCATTCTTTGCAGAACACGCTTGCACTCTTATGCGAGTCTTCAATGCAGTCTCGACAAATAGTTCGGACGAAGATATCAACTGGGACTTTTCGGGTCCCATTTGTTTCACGATTATTGACTTCTTCAATCTCTTCATATATCAACTGGAACACTAAATCCCGTACTCACTAAATTAAGAACAACAGACTAGCATGTACAGTATTGGATATAAGGGTTGTTAAAGCTTTGACTAATTAGCCAAATACTATTGTTCAATGATTAATTATATAGCATAGTGTCCCGAAAATAATGTCCGTATTTGTATTTAAGGGCTATGAGATAGAGATATTCGGGTATATTATACCAGAGTTAGGGCTCGCTAACTAGGGCCGTTAACTAACATATTTACATCGAGATATATAGGCCTAGCTGTCCAGAGTATACAATTATGCGCTCACGCAAAAAATATACCAATTATACTACATCGAAATATAGAACAACTATCGCAGCAGAATCACACGGGACTATAAATTTATCTATCTTAATTTATAGTAAAGGTTAACAGATAACATTAATTTACTTTATTTCTATAATGCAATAATGACATAATCAATCGCTAAGTGTCACAGTCACATCGCGTATAAACTGTAGTCTGTCAGCATGTGTCCATTAACTTTAAATATACTTAAAATCGAGATATAAAAATCAATATTAAGATAAAGCTATTTAATTTAAATCTAAACTTACTATCTGAATCCAAACATTGCTGGATTTCATCAATGCTACGTGGCAGGCCTGGTCATTATTAACAATTTTCCTGCCACAAGCAGTTATGATCATCTCAATCGAAATTAATGACTTTAATAATAATAAAATAAGAAAAGACTATATGTCATTCACCTGATCTTAAATAAAATCTAAATAAAAACTACAGTATATAAAACGTTTATGCTGATTAAAAATTACAACAGACTAATATATCTCACTTTATTTTAATTTTATGTAGATAACGAATATTTGAAAAAAGATTATGTCTCATTCTAAAAACAACCACCTTATATCCATTTCAACTCTATTTTAAATTAATTGTATATAACTTAATTATAAAACAACCATATTCATATCGATCTCTATATGGTACTTTCTGATCGGTAAAACTATCTAACCTATACTCGACCTCTGGTACGCTTGGCAAACTGAGCCATATTACTTTCATACCTTCTCATGTCCTTTTGTGTCGTTTTAATCTTATTCCTTAATTTGTATACATGTATATGACTTGAATGTTAATTATTTACTCAATTACAATCGATAAATCAAAACCCAGCTATATTATTCTTATACAGTTGAATAGTTATTTGATAAGACTTCTCCCTCCTTTGTAATGTTAAAAAATTTCAATTGGCATGATCATATCGTGCCAGTAGGAGAGGGTGCGTGTAAAGCTAACACAGTTGATGTTCATCTGCTGTATCATGATGCCGTTTCAGTTAAAAAATTTCCCCCAAACAGTTGATGAACATTCATAAATCAGAATATGTATTTTTTAAATAAAACAAAACAATAATATGTCAACCGTCTATTATAATTAAATCTACAAAAAAATATATGGAAAAAAGTTAAATTTAAAAATATATCAAAAAAAACTATATTCCAAACAAAAATTATAATCTCATGCTCACTTTCATTTTTAACTAAATACCAGAATACAAATAGTCAATAATATTTTAAAAAACAATAATCCCATCTCCACTATTATTTTAGATTAATGCTAGGGATACAACCAAACTATAACTAATTATCGACAATATCTATTTTAATTTAAAACAAAATTATCATTCTTACCTCACTGGTCTGTTTTAAAATTAATTTGTATCAATTTATTAAGTACAACCGAAAGAATACATCTATCATTTTATATAAGAAAAAACAGTTGATGTCGATTTAATGCGCTCCGCTCTTATGTTTAAAAAATCTTCAAAAAGCATGGCAGATTCATACTTCTTACAAAATTTATATTAATAAACAAATTTAATTACTTCTCGTAAATTTATCCAAATAAAGAATATGTTAAAATCCGATCAAAATGACTATATATGAATTTAACAATATAGTATCATAACTTTCACTGTTAACTAACAATATTAAGACAAAAATTACTATGATTAACGACTCAATAACTAGGTATCCTAAAATGTAGTTACATCAAGTATTAAAAAGATTCGATTCAGAAAACTAGGAAGCTATCCCCTGATGCTTCCTGTTATACAAGATAAAAAATATAAGAATAAAAATATTCTATTAAAAATTATATTTAAATCTAAAAATTATTGAAACAACTCATACCTTCGTATGTTTTTAGAAACAGCTATATACCCTCATCATGTAGAGAAAATAGGCTCATACTGTTAATGAGGCGAAACCGTTAAAATCAGGTTTTCAAATTCAACATCAATTACCAACCTGAATTAACCTAATCTCATCTCTCTCCTCCATTTCTCAACCTTCAAATCCTATCTTTCTCCTCTCCTTCCTACCTTCGCATACTACCACCCCCATTTCTCTCTCTTTCAGAACCCATTCTCATCCAATTCTCATTCCAAACGAACCGCTCACCTTTGTATCAAAACTACCTTCTTGGGCTCAGGGAAGGAACCAGAAAAGGGCACTTTCGTTTTCACCCCTTCGGATCGACCCCGAACCTAAGGATTCCTCGTAAGGTTGTCACGGGAGGGTGATCAGGTCTAAGATCAGCGTAAAGCGGGGCGGCGGTCCCGGAGACATGTCCTTTTAGTAGTGGCGCTTATGGAACGAGTTAGGGAGCGGCGCTGGTTGTTTATGGTGAGGTCGAGGGTGTGGTTGCGGATGTAACGGAGCTTTTAGGCATAGGGTGGAGGATGGGCAACCCTCCAAGGCCTTCTTAGAGGAAGGAGGCACTCTTGAAGCTTTCATGTGGGACGGTGGAAGCACAGACATAAATTGCTTAGAATTACACTTGTATTCTTTCTGATACGTACCGTCCCTGCTGCCAGCTTGCCGTAAAGCCGCGAACCACCACCACGACTCCTCCGCTCTTTCTCTTTCTCTTTCGTCGCCCCCCGCGCTACCATGTCGCTCACGCCGCACCCTGCAGCTGCGTGCCGGCTGCGTTTGGATTGCTTTCTCGCAGAAGCGAGTATATCATTCATCAACCTTGCCCTTTTTTTGTGGAGAAAATAATAGTATAGTCCCTCTTTGACCTTGCCTCATTACAAAATTAATAGTTAAAAAATGCATAATCAATACTAACTTGGACAAGGTACTGGGAGCTATGAGCTAATATACCGAAGTCATTCATTGCGCATATGTATTATCTTGTTTAATTCTCAGATTAGTCACAACATTATTCCAGTATACTTTGATTTGATTTACCTTTACTTTAATTTGTTACAATATACAAAATTAAACCCTAAAATTTGTAATTGGCAAATTCTCACTCTAACATCATTTCTTTCCCACACTACAATCCTATATTCTATGAAAAAGCAAGAATAAGTAAAAATGAGATAGACTAACCCTGAATTATATGCGAAAATTAACAAAAACCGCAGCAAGCAAGAACTTTCCAGATCGAGTGATTGACTGTTTGTTTTGTCTACTCTTCTTTGAGGGGGGGAGCTGGTAATTGTAAGTCCAGTGAATATGAGGTATGTAAAGTGCAACTTAGGCGGTTAAGAGAGAGGGTCGATGAATTTACGGATAGGGTTAAAGGGTTATGGGAAGTGAAATAGAGGTTAATTGAGACATAGACCTACGGTGTTAGGATTTCTCCGATCAGAATAAGGGGGTAATTTGGACTATTTTGTCTATATGTGGAGGGATATTATTGAGCGCGTTTCGTTTAAAATCACCTAGAGGGTATATGATTATGTAGGCTACAGAGTCTAGGGGTATTTATTGGGGACAATACTCACTTACCTCCAACACAGTTTACATACATTATACTTAGACACCCAAAGTACTATTCGACATTAACTTCTAGCCTTTTTTAACTATTGACGAAGCAAATTATCACCGTCCGCAAACTACCCACTTTGTTTCCAACTTTGAAACAACTAACCCACTTTTTTTTTTATAAAACAACTACCACTTTTTTTCTCCCTTTGTGAAACCACGCTCCTAGTAGCTATTTCGACAAAACAACAACCATTTTCGCGATATGCTGGGACCCCACTAAAGTACCTTAATTCTTCCCTATTTTTCTGTGAATTACTCTTTTGCCCCCCTTATTACCCACTTTTATTTCTTTTTTTTTCTTTTCTTTCTTCTTTCCTCTCTTATTTCTTCGTTCTGCCTTCATTTCTTCTTCCTCCATTTCTTCTTCTCCAATTTCTTTCTGCTTCTTCATTCTGCTTCATTTTAATTCTTTTCATTTTTTTTTCTTTTCTTTTTCTTCATCGTTCTCCTCCAAACGCTCACCACTCCACTCTGTCAGTAGGCGCCCTCCATCTCTCCCCTTTTTTCCTGTCTTTTTTCTTCTTTTTCAATTAATCTATTCACTCCCCTCTTCATCTCCCTCTTGAAACTAAAAATGTCCATTGAAACTGAAGCTAACAATTAGAATGACAGCTGCAAGGTCGAATTTGGCAATTGTTTCTGGGAGTATGAGCTTACACATTGGCACATTGGTCAAGCCTGCATTAGATTCTATTCTAATTCTCCATACAAGGATTTCTTAAGCCTGCATTGATTCTAATTCTAATTCTAATGCCATTGATTTTGGCAATTGTTTCTGGGAGTATGCAGGCTTACACATTCTCAAACTAAACAAAAATTAGATGAAGCTGCAAGCTCGAATTTTCTYGCAATTGAGGTGCGTTTCTGGGAYTATTTTGCTCCAATTTTCTGGTTGACATGAAGCTCGAAACTGGGCAGGTTTGAAGGCTCGAGCTTGGTGTTTTATTGCTCGTTGTTGCGTGCTGGTTCTGGGCTCGAATTGCTCGTTGTTGCGTGGTGTTGTTAAGGGCGAGTGTTGGCACGAAAATGGCACAAAAAAAACACGAGATTTAATTTGATTCCTAAACTAATTTGAACACAAGAAACATGCTAAATAGAGTGTTGGAGTGTCAGAGCAAGGAAGAGAGAGAAGAATGCATTTGAGAGAAAACGAAGGAATCGAAGGGATGACCTTCGTCGTCACCGGCGGTCTCGGCTTCGTCGGAGCTTCTCTCTGTCTCGATCTTCTTCGTCGCGGTGCCGCTCAAGTTCGATCACTTGACATCCGTTCATCTTCTTCATTTTCTCACAAGCTTTCTTCGAAGAACGAACGACGAGGAAGAAGAAGGAAAAAAAGAAAAGAAAAAAAAAGAAAAAATAGAAAAAAAGAGTAAAGTGAGGGCAAAACAGTCATTTCATATCTTAGGGGAGGATTTAGACCTGAAAACAGCTTTATTGTGGGGCCCACACGAGGTTTGGTGGTTTTTTTCGCCGGAAARCTGCTTGGGGTCGTGGTTCACAAACAAGTTATAAAAAAGTGGGTAGTTGTTTCAAAAAAAAAAAAAAGTGGGTAGTTGTTGGCAAAGTTGAACAAAAAATGGGTAGTTGTTGACAAATTTTCCTTTTTTTTATTATGAGTTTATTTAGTATTATATATGTTAACAAGTATAATTATTATTAATTGCATAAAAAGTAGAAAACAAAATATCGTTGAAAAATTGGATTGGATTGGATTATCGAACTTTAGAAAATTTATTTAGATCGGACTGGATCAAACTCAAACAAATATTGAATTGGACTCGGACTCAAAAAATCAAGTCCAATTATTTTTGGATTGGATTTGGACTTGACAAAGTCCAATCCAGTCCATCCAATTTACAGCCCTAAAAATGGGTAATCTTATTGATGTGGGTAGGTGACTCAAATAAAAGTAAGTAGATTATATAATAAGGTCCCAAGTTGAAAAGTGGGCCAACTTTGTTTTTCTTTTTCTTTTTTTGCAATATTTTTGTAATATTAAAATAAGGTGTGTTATGAAAAAGTTGACGAGATAAATTTTTGGGTAAGCTTATTATTGTAGGGTGGTTACTTAAATTAGGGGATGATACGACCATCCTCAATGGTGAGCTTACCCTAAATTTCTCTCTCTTCTCCTCCTTTTGACACATTATTTTCCACTCACTTTATCCTTTACCATCCCCTAATTTAAGTAACCATCCTACAATAGTAAGCTTACTCAAAAATTATCTCTCTCCAACTTTTTCATAACACTTGAGAAAATTGTGCCTTGCCCGAGAATCCTGCAAAGGATGGGCACTTGAGAAGAAAAATGAATGGAAAGGGCAATGGAGTGACTTGGAAACATTGACTTTGTCAGGTTAAAACAATATGATCACTACTGGTGATAACAATCAATGGGAAGAAGCTAAAACTAAAGGGAAAGATTTTGCAAGAGCAAAAGCACTTTACTGGAAACAACAAGCCAAGCTAAAATGGGACATTGACGGCAACACCTGCACTCGTTACTTCTTCAACTGGGTCAAAGGACAACAACATAGAAACAAAATTCTGGCCCTCAAAGACCAAAATGGTAAATGGACCACCAATATTTCCGAAATTTCTACCATGGCGTCAAACCACTTCGCAGTCTTCTTTACCAACTTAAATGAAGAGACCACAGTTGAAGATAGACACCGTATTATCTCCAACGAGTTAAAAGGCTTAAACAAGACCTTGACTATCCCCCAAACCCAAGATCTAGAAAAAACCTTCTCAAAGAAGGAAGTCAAAAAGGTCTTCTTCTCCATGGGCCCTTGGAAAGCGTCGGGTCCAGATGGGGTCCCTGCCGAATTTTTCCAGAAAAATAGGAAAAAAATCAAAAAGCACTTGGTGGAGGGATTACTTTCTAGCCTAAACTCCGGGCACATTCTGAAAGAATGCAATAGAACTCACATTGCCTTAATCCCTAAGAAGGATAACCCTGAGACCATGGAGAACTTCCGCCTAATCAGCCTCTGCAATGTCTCCTATAAGATCATCTTCAAAATGTATCACAAATAGGCTTAGAAAAGTTATGGATTCCCTTGTAAGATTCAACCAGAATGCTTTCATCCCAGGGTGCAAATCTCGGACAACATTCTAATAGCCCATGAACTGTTGGAGAATGTTCGTACCTCCAAGAACAAAACTAGGGCAAAGGTTGCAGTCAAAACAGACATGAGCAAGGCCTATGACAGAATTCGATCATGAGCTGTGTCCAAACAGTAACTTATAGTGTCCTCTTTAACTGTGAACCCCAACCCCCGTTCACTCCCAAATGCGGACTGAGGCAAGGGGACCCTCTTTCTCCCTACATCTTCATCCTTTGCACGGAAGCCCTGGATAGTATGCTGCACCGGGGTAGGCAAGAGGGCTTCAATGGAATCCAGTTGGCAAGACAAGTTCATTCAATCTCTCATCTTTTCTTCGCAGACGATGCAGCCTTCTTCTTCAACTACTCATGTAAAGCTGTAAAATTCTTCAACGACACCCTGAACTCCTTCTGCTCAGCCTCGGGAGAGGTTATTAACAAAGAAAAATGTACTATATATAATTGTCGACCACTCTGCATACAAGAAACTAAGGACAACCTTGTCAACACTCTGGGAAAGCCTCTTCACTCGTCGTTTCAAAATTACCTAGGAATCTCTATTGATTTCGGGTCGATAAAAATAAACATTTTCATAGCTCTTGTCAAAAATATTCAGGATAGATTAAAGAGCTAGAACTCTCTCTTCCTCTCTCCGGCCGGGCAGCTTACCCTAATTAAATCAGTCCTCTCCTCCATGAACAACCATGTCCTGTCGGTCTTCAAAATCCCAAAAGGTATTGGAAACCAGATTAACAAAATCATAGCCAAATTCTGGTAGGCTGGGTTGAAGGAGGGCAATGGAATCCATTGGCGAAGCTGGAAACAAATCACCAGGCCAAAAGGCAACAGGGGCCTAGGTATTCGGGATGTTTTAAAGCTTAACAAAGCCTTACATATGAAACAAGCGTGAAAGATTCTCACTAACACAGACTCGCTACTAAGCAGAGTTTACCAAGGAAAATACAGAATTCGGGACGAAAATCTCTTTAGTGACTCTTGGACTAAGACAACATGCTCCTGGGGGTGGAATGGCATTGAGTTAGGTATGTGTGAACTTAGGAAAGGGTGTGCTTGGACTATTGGGAAAGGCAACAAAGCCAGGATTGGGGATTCGTGGATATGGGGTAAGAGACCTATTTTCCACTAGGAGCTACAAGAAGGGAGTACTCTCCGAAACCTAAGTAACGGAAGAGTTGAGCTTCTGTGTAACCGAGACAAGTGGGATGATGCACAGATTACAGATCTTTTCCACACAAACAGCTGCAAAGCTATAGGTTCTATGGTGCCTATTCACATAGATATGGATGACCAGCTGTCTTGGACTCAAAGCAGAATAGGACACTACACAGTCAAACAAGGCTATGATTTCTTGCAACAATAAGAGTTGGACCAAAGTGTAGCCAGTGGGAGACGTCAATTAATTGGAACCGACAAAATCCCATGGAAGCTGAATCTCCCGGCGGATGTCAAAATCTTCTTGTGGAAAATACTTAATGATGCTCTCCCCGTGGGAAGTGAATTCCATAAACGAAACCTAAATGTACTTCCTCAATGCCCTATTTGCGACCAACTCAACAACCCAGGAGTGTTTGAAACCCCAGAACATCTGCTTCGTGATTGCCAAGTAGCTAAGATGATTTGGAAGCTAGGGACGCCAATATCCCGCTCTCAACTTGGATCTTGAATCGGATAAACTACTTTGGGAAAAACCGCGATACCAAGGACCTTCAAATAAGAATTTTCACCATCACCCTCCAGGAAATCTGGCAAGAAAGAAACACCGTTTTATTTCAAAAATCCACTCATAATCTAATAAGAGTTATGATGAAAATCAACAACAGGCAGCAGACGCTAGAAAGGCCGGAGGACCTTTTGGTGAAGAGGAATTCCAAGACTCAAAACACTCTGGGGAAATGGAGCTAACTAACAATAATCGAAGGCAGGTGCAGTAATAATATTACAATTATCCGTCTTCACATTAAACAAGAGACAACTCTACACAACAACAGGTACCTCGCATCATGGACCTAGGGTCACATCAATCAAAAGCAGGTTTTGAGGATTATGGGAGCTCACAAAGAACATGCAACTTCAAAAGCCATCCATTGGATTCTCAAGGACTTACTTAGAAAAGGAAGACTTCATGTTAACATGCACATAGGGAATTGGAACTACGTGCAGCACCTCCTCTTAGATAAGGCTACTAATCGCCAGGATCTAGATAGGAGTAGTGTCCTTGATCTAATGAAATATTTTCACTGTTTCACTTTCTTAAGTCCGTATCCTAACAATTAGAGGGTCCCCCCCTCTTTGTTTTTACTCTTTGTAAAAAAAACAAAACTTTTTCATAACACACCTTATTTTAATATTATAAAAACATGGCAAAAAAATGAAAAATAAAGTTAGCCCACCTCTCAATTTGGGGACCTTACTATTTAATCTACTTACTCTTATTTGGGTCACTTACCCACATCAATGAGCTTACCCATATTAGGTCCCACATCCATTTGGGGTACAAAAAAAACACCATTGTGGATGCTCTAAATGATAAAGTGAGTCAAAAATGATGTGGCGAAAGGAGGAGAAGAGAGAGAAATTAGAAGTAAGCTCACCATTGAGGATGGTCTTACCTACCATTACTCCTTTCCTTCTCCTAAAACTACTCATTCACCTACTACTTTGCATCTTCTTTCTTTCCTTTTTTTCCTATCTGATATTCTGCTCTTCTTCATTCGTTCTCTTTCCTTTTTTCGTGCCTTTTATTGCTGGTATTCTAAGCCTTTTGTTTCTTGGTTGATCCTTTTCTTTTGCTTGTATACTTGCAACCCAACGAGCTTGAGAATTTTTCCCTTTCTTGATGCTACGACCCATGAAGCCCTAAATTGAATTTTTATCGATGGGTTGGTGATTGTTGGATTTATGGTTTTGATCAGTAATTTCAGTACTCCTCCTTCAATCAACTTTTCAATAACGAAGCATCCTTTGGTCATTCTCTTCAAATTGATTCTGAAATGGTTAGTTTAATTCAATTTTGTTTGCCCTAAATTTTTTATTTGATTGATTTTTTAGGGTTTTTGTTTCAGCACTCATGATTGTTTTTAGGATTTTTTCATGGGTGGTTGTGTGTTTGATTTGTATGTGTTTTAGGGTTTACTCGCAGTACAAAGTTTTCTTAGTTACGTGTCTTTTCACTTTTGGAATCTTTAATTAATGTGTGTTTTAGTCGATTATGCTATTGAAGTTGTAATTTTGAACTAATTTGAAACTTGTGGCGACTTTATTAGTGATTTTTTATGGGCAGGGATTGTTGTGATGGTATTTGATGTTTGAATTGATAATAATTATTGTACATGACATGAATTTGTTGATATCAATGCTTTACTTGCTAAATTAGCATGCAAGGGGCTTTATTTTTTATTAATCCTTGTGAAGATATTTTTTGCACATTCAGAAACCAAAATGACTACATCTTTTAGTTGGTGTGACTTGGAAGTTTGAGATATGGTGAAAAGATATGGTGTTCAAGTTTAAGACTGCTGCTGAGCAATTATTTGCAATGATTCTTTTATTGTTATGTTAATTGTGTACCGTGAATCCATGATGATGCTGCAATGTATTTTACATTTTTTTTTGAATTTTTAAAACTATATTTACTTTTAGTTGTGACATGTTTATTGTGTTTTCATAAACTTCTGAAAAATTTGAGGATCACGTCATTTTTTCCCCATAATCTTCTAGTGAAGGCAGTTCTAAAACTTCCAATAAATATTGATGAATAGATTGACAAGCCGTGTTTTACTATTTTATGTTGGGTTTTGTGCTAGGAATCTTACACATCATAAGATTTCACTATGATAAAATCAATGGATTATTGTGTTACGTCCTCTGAGGTCTTCGATTAAGTATAGTACTTATATTGGTATATATCAAGCAAACCTGTAGTATGATTACAATAAACCTGGCATTAATTTAGTTTAACAATGATTTTTGAAATTTTAGATGTAATTGTTCAATATGTTTTACATAAATACATGATAACGTGGTTCTCCCTATAACATATTCTCCCTAAACTATTCAAGGACTTCTTATTACACAACCCCCTTATTATATGTGGTTTAATGTTATCATGTTGTCACGAATTCGGGGACAGTGGAATATGCTCTAAAATCTAAGTCAATCTACATGTATAAACATATGTGAGATATGCATTAATATCTTGATAAGAAAATACGGCATCATCAAGAAAGGAATAAAATGGCATAAAATATTATATTGGAATGAAGATTAGATAACCATCAAGCAAGCATCCTTGTGAACCTTGGATGATGGTTGTTGAATTGTTGATGCAAGTTGTACCTAGATTTGTCAAAGCAACAAGCTAAGCATTAAATAATGGTTTTTGAAATTTGAATCTTCAATATTTTTTTCTTGACATGGTGCCCCGTGAACAGGTTGCTATCATTCCATGCAAGCTGAATCAATTATCAATAACTTATAAGGGTGACACAAACTTCATAAAAATCAAATAGAAAATGTTGTAAGCTACTTTGGTCAGATCTTTAGGGGTTTTTCGAGTCCATTTTTGAGAGTATTGTTCTCTTGTGCTTTGATGTTGTGTTGGATCAAAGTGCCATTTAATATAGTAAGAAGATATTGGCTGTAAAAACAAAGCTATATATATATCCATGTGATGTGTCCAAATTACTATTTATTAGTAATCATAATCAAGAGAAAGAGTGTCAATTGATGTAATTATGTTTAATCAAGATAGTTCATTTATTGGACAACAACCTGTGTGATATAGTGAATAAAAGAAGGACTAACACTTCGATATTGATGATGAATGTGCAAGTTGCATCTCCTTCAGAGATTAAGTGAATCAATGGCATGGATTCAGTTTAGTGATCACCTTCTCTTATGTGGGGATACAAAGCTTGAATCCAATGAGATTCTTGGAGCATATAAATAGCAGCAGCAATACACCTCAATGGTGGTTGATTTGGTTTGGAGTCTTGATGCTTGTGGACCTGATCAAGTGCAGTAGGTAGGTGGAGCAAAAACAAAGCCACAATAACTTAGCAGCCCACTACCTTTGGGGTCACAACAACACCATTTGGAATGGCAACAACAACAATTGGTTGTTGTGCCTGTGCAGCTGCAACTGGGCAGAACACTGGCCTCCACTACTACAAAAATGGGCAAAAATACCATTTTTAAGAAACCGATTAAGTCAAGTCACCGACTTCTTAGGATAAGAAGCCGGGTATTTCCAATAATCAGTCTCTTAAATCCATGTAAGAGACCTGACGTATAAAACCGATCTCTTAAATATAGGTAAGACAATGGACATATAAAACCCGAGCTCTTAAATCGATGTACGAAGCACATTTTATGGTAGTACTAGAGTACAAATAACACACCTCAATCCTCACTTTATTTATTCATTCCACGCTCACTTTTTCACTTTCCTCTCACTTTTCCCCTTCAAATTTCATTTTAAATCATTTCATCAGTACTTAATTTTTTCATTCGTTCAATCTTTCTGAGTTTTCCAATTTTCGWTCTATAAAGCCACTTCGATCTTCATTCGTTCGATCTTCATTCAAAAGGATTCTCAAGCTTTGCTTGATTTTTAGAGGTAATTTTGTTCGTTCTTTAATCGATTTTCTATTCTTATTTATGGGTTTTTGATTGCTTATTTTATAGATCTGCATTTTTAATCATAATTTTTTTTCTTTATTTCAATATTTTTTTCTGATTTTTTCAATTTTAGATTTGTTTTGGTGTTTTTCAATTTACTTTTTTGGTTTTGATTTGGAAATGGTTTGTTCTTTTTCGTTGGTATAGTTTCTTGTGGATTTTCAATTGTTATGTTTGTATTTCAATATTTTTTTGATACGATCCGAAATAAGATCTATTTTGGCGTTAGTTTGAGATCTATTTCTCTTTCGTATGAGTTTTTATATTTTTTTGATTGATTTTTCGTTTTTCAGATGATTTTTGAGTTTGAGTTTGATTTTTGTTTTTAGATTTGGTTTCCAACTCTACTTTTGAGTTTGATTTTCATTTTTCAAATGATTTTCGTCAGATGAGTTTGATTTTCGTTTATTTATTTTAATTTCAGATTGTTTCAAATTTTTTTAGGGGCAAACGGTGGAGGCGCGGCGGGGCAGACGATGGAGGCGCGACGAGTCAGACGGTGGCGGCGCAGCGGGACTTCTTCTTCTGCAATTTTCTGGGTTGGTTTGTTTGTACCCAAAATTAATGGGGGTCCTTGTTTATTTCTTTGTTATTTTTCCATTTTCTATGTTGTTTTTCTTTGTTATTTGTTTCAGTTTTAGTTATTCAAAAATACGAGTATGAAGTAATTTTTTTAAATTTTTTTTGTTTTTTCATCTTATTGCAGCACTAACAAAGAGAGAAAGTGAAGCAAAGGATTGTACTTTTTTTCTTTCATTAGACTTAACTTTAGAGTTATCATCTCTCATACGAATATAATTTTTGATGTAATGATATTTTTTTTGTAATGACATCATTTGTTTTGATTTACAAGTATAACAATTGATTCATTGTACACTTCGAGTATTTGAAATTTAAAATTTGGTCAAGGCACATTTACGAAAATTCCCAGCTTGCATAATGAGATGCAAGTGGGGTCAGCTTTTTTTTTTAAAAAAAAAATTACCAAAGAGACCTGTTATGTGTCAGAACTGGTCTCTTAGGTCATCACAAAGAGACCGGTTATACGCCAGAAATCGGTCTCTTTAATTATGCTCAAAGAGACCGGTGCTCAAAGAAACCGGTCTCTTTGATTGATTTAAGAGACCGCAAAAGTTAACCGATTTATTTACATAAGAGCCTTCCCATCTTGAGACCGATTGTTTTGCGGTCTCTTTGGCCTTTTTTCATCGGTCTCTTAGGCTTTTTTTGTAGTAGTACTGAGTTTCTGTGCAGACAGTAATAGCAAGAGCAATATGCCTTGGTGCCTGTGCTATTGCAGCAGCAGCTTCGAGGGTCTTAGGCCTTGGGATCTGAGTATATTGTGTTAAATTGAAGTTGCAAGGTTTTTTTCGTCAAAAAAGTTGAAGAGTTTATTTTGGGGGTTTTCTAACTGATTTCTTTTACTGAAGTTAATTAGGGTTTGGCGGTGTGTTTGTTTACAAGTGTAACAGTTTAGAGACTGGTTGACGGCCAGGCAGATTGAGAAGGTTTGTGTCTTTAAGGGAGGGTTAAAATCACGTGGCCTGGGTGTTTGTAATTGGGTACTCGTGTATTGTTACATCATTATGATTATTGTTATAAGGTGCTAATTTCGGAGAATATGGATTTGATGTCCGCAAAATCCAGGCACTTATGAAGCATTAAAGTAACGTTATATAATTGAGTTTTTTTTTTAAATATATATAATTATATATATCAATTGAGTACAAGGAAATTTTTGTTTGCTTTTCTTGATAAATTTATACTTGATAATATTATTGCATACTCATACTTATTTGTGTCTGTATGATGTGACCATGTTTGGAACTTTGGACTGAGTAAATGAAAAAAGTATCAAATTTTCTTTTTGGCAAAATTAGTGTTGATGATGAAAGTGCATTGCAACTAGGGATGCAAGCGGGATGGGGCGGGGATGGGTCCTGATTTGATGGGTGATGGAGCGGGTATGCGTATAAAATTCATACCCACCGCGGGGATGGAGATGAAGATGGGTTTTAGGTCATACCCGCCCCATCCCTGCCTCGCTCCGTCCCGCTCCATCCCCACCTCGAGTAATGTGTACAAAATATACAATTGTACAATTTTATAAAGTTACGATGTATTAAAATTGTATGTATTTGTGTATGGCTAACTTGTTGTGATACTTTTCTATGTAATGAGTTATGGATTTATGGGATTGGTCTTATTATTTTATGATTTATGAGTCCAATAAACGGATACCCAGATGGGTGGTGGGGCGGGGATGATTTTAGGTACATACCCATCGGGGCGGGGATGGGGATAAAATTGTACTCACTGCGGGGATGGGGATTGGTATTACATTAGTAGATGGGGATGGGGATGGGGATGGGGATTGCAATACCCGCCCCGCCTCGCCCCGTTTGTATCCCTAATTGCAACTACTATATTTGGTACTTGTACATATTCGTCTCATCATCTGTTGATGAAAGTAAGAAATAGGTTGTTTCATATTAAGATATGGAATTGAGTTGTATGTTGTTACAATGACATCTTTTTTTTGGTGAGTTTTACACAATTGACATTCCTATATATTTTAGATATGTATGTCGTTAGTTTTCATCAAATGAAAATATAATAAGGTGGAACGAAATGTGCATGTATTCAATTTTCAGAATATAAATCGCAATTAAATTTCAATAAAAACCGTATCCAAACCAATATATTTCTCAATATTTTAAAATAAAATAATTACTAATTAAATATACAAATTAATGCAATACTTTTAAAGTATTACAACGTGGAAAATGGCGTATGCACGCGCGCCATGTGCCACTAGTATCCTTGCCATATAAGAAAGAGAGGAAGCGTTCACTGTTCATATGAATTGTATGAAAAGTAGACTTGGCCCCTCAAGTTTCCACCTCAGCAGTCCAGTAAAGCCCACCATCCATAGCCCAGCCCACGACTAACTCCCCCAAGCCCACACTCTGAGCTAGCAACCAACCCAGCTCCTCCTTCAATCTCTTGCTTCTTAGCTTCATGAAGTTCATAGCTTTAATGGTTTGCTACCCTTCTCCCTCTTCCTTTGTTTTCTAAGCTCGATTGATACCCTTTTACATGTTCGTTTATATTCCCATCTCATTTTTTACTACCCTGCTCTCTTTTTTTGGGTGTTTTGTTTGGATCTAGGGTTTGCTAGAAGCGAGGATCTAGAAGCTCCGAAGGCTGGTTAGGGTTCTAATTTCTATTTAATTTAGGGTTCGCATTTCTATTTGTTTAAATTTTTTCTTGGTTGATCTGGAATTAGTCTTTTGATAAGGTTTGTATCTTCATTTCATCATTCGTTTGTCCTTACTTGCTACTGTCTTAATTTTGTTTTTTTTATTTCATTTCATTTTCGAATTCTGGGTTGATTTTGAATTCGTCTTCTGATAAGATTTATATCTGCAGAAGATCCTATGGCTATGGCAACAAGGAAGTTTAAGGATCAAAATTTCAAGAAGAATTATGAAGGAGGCAACAAGAGGTCCAACATAATCTGTGACTGCTGCAAGAATACTGGGCACACCAAGGATAAGTGTTGGAAATTGCGTGGGGTTCCTAAAGAAATCAAAGAAAAATGGAAGAATCAAAAGGTTGTAGCAATAGCTTGTGAGCAGACGGCACCAAAACCACAAGTTTCTCAAGTACACATCAATCCCACCAACACTGCAGAACAATACACTCATCTTCTGTCTCTGCTTGAGCAGCAACCATCTACTTTTGCACCTGTAGCACCTCCAGCAAAGGATATAGCTTTGGTTGCAGGTAACCTATGCCTTATGTCATTTCATGTTGATTCTTGGATTTTAGATGGTGGGGCTTCTAATCACATGACTTATGATTTGAGTAAATTCTATTCTTATGACAATATTGAACATGAAAACAAATGCATCACTATTCCTAATGGCAGTAGAGTTCTTTTAAAACATAGAGGTGTTGTGAAATTTGGGAATCAACTGGTTTTGAAAATTGTTTTACACATTCTTGAATTTCATTTCAACCTGATTTCTATACATAAAATAAGCAGGGACCCAACTATCATGTCTATTTTTCTGATAAGTATTGTTATCTTTAGGACCCTTCACAGAATAAGCATCACCAACTTGGTAAATTGAGTAGAGGTCTCTATCACCTTCATGAGAGTTTCTTCTAAGATGCTACTACTATCCAGTCTCAAGTCCATGTTTCTACTTGTAGGCGTGTGCCCTTATCGGGCCTTATCCTACGTCGATTTCGTTTGTGGGCTTGAGCCACGGATCCCGCACGTGAGTGTGTTGGGGGTAGTGTTGTCAAGTGGGGAATCGCTACCATGCCTATACAGGTTAATCACGGACGCCCGAAACATTGGATCTAATTTAATGGCCCTAATGTCTGATCTATTAACTGTAGATACCTACATTTGTCCCTCCATAAAGGCCAATGATATAACTATATCACATTGCAATTGGTCCAATTCTAAAGAACAACTGCCTAAAACAATGCCCTAGAATCTCGATTTGCAAAGCCAAAGCACTCTATTCTTGCCCAAAGCACCCTTAAAAATAAGTTTTAATTTCAAAGTCATTTTAACTTATTTTTAGACATTTTACTAGAATTTTTCAGAAATTTCCTGAATTTTTCTAAGCACTTTCGCGATTTTTTGGAGTTTCTAGTAATTTAATTAATTTTGCAATAATTAATTAAGTTATCAAAGCAGCTCCAAAAATTACGAAATTTTAACACAATGCATTATAACTTACAAGAAATTTTTACATATTTTTTCCATAATTTTTAGACTTGTGGATAAATATCTAAGAATTTCTTAAGCAAATCGCACAACCGAGCGAAACGGAGTGTTTCGCAAGCTTCCGGAACCTTCCAAGGCCGTGGCTTGCTCCCCAAGGGTGTCCAAATTCATCCCCTGTCTTCTCTTGTAAGCCATAGCCTCGTACAAGCAACAAATATATTTTTTCCCAAAATAAAACACAAAAAAGGTAAGGAAATAAAACGATTTTTGACATGTTTATTGGGCGCAATTACGCCCATTTGGGTGCTATTACGTCCATCTCTTTATTTTCAATTCAAATTTAATATTATTAAACCTGTACAGGGATATGACATCTGCAACCTCTGAAGTTACATGGCTGGTGAGGCTCTTGGAAGAGTTAAGTCTTTGTGCAACTTTTGTGTGATAACCAAAGTGCAATACACAGTTAGTTTACGAAAGATAAAGTGATTAAAGGTTTAATCCAGTTAATTTATCTACCTACACAGTACACACTCACAGCTAGTTGACATTTTAACAAATTGATTGCCAAACTTGGCATGACAAGTACCTACCATGCCAAGTAATAGCCTCTCTTGAGCTCAGCTTAGCCTTTAATTCAGCTCAGCTTACTCACTGCCTTTTTCTCTAAGTAACTCACATAAGCTTAGATCATTAAGATCATAACAGAATTCTGTTAGGTATTACCCTGACATGTCAGCAATCCTCAAGCATTGCTCTCAACCAATCAGAAGGCTTAGTGATATCATTTCGGCCAATCACAGCAAAGCATGCTTATTGTAATTTAGTATAAATACATTTCTTATTCACATGTAATATTAATTCAATATACCTCGGTATTCACAAATAAACTTTGTTCTTCATTTCTTTTCCAAGTTTTTGTTCTAATTTTGGATTATACTTGAGTTTTTTCCGCAAATTGTTACAATTACCTTTCCTTTTGAACAAGTGATTAAATTGAGGTAGGAATTTATCTTTACATCAATTATGCTAGTGGGGATGCGTAATCCTAGACTTTTTGTTTAATTTGTTAGTTTATTTTTATTAGTTTATAGTTATTCAATTGTGAGATTATTTTACTTGACTAGTTGTAGTTCATAGCGATCAATAATTAATTGAACCTTCTCTGTGGGATCGATCCTGACTTGCCCTACTACATAACTAGGAGGATTAGTTAGGTAAATTAATATTTTTATTAGGTGTGCGACATGCCTATTATATTTTGATTCGCAAAACTCCGCCGGGAACTCCTTTGTCTTTTCTCACACTTTGAGTGAAAGTGATGAATCATAGAGACCCCAATTAATTAGGAAAATCAAAGTGTTACCTGTAGGTTTAGGTTCCCCGATGAGGATGAGGATGTGGATTTAGAGAAAGAACCAGGAACTTGTTTATTTTAGCTTATTTTCAGTTCAGTTTAGTACAATTCAGTTAAACTCCGTTCAGTTCAGTTCAATTCAACTGAATGATTTTACTAACTAATAAATCTTAAACGCAAATACAATTAATATTCAATCACAAATATAATTACCATATTTTAACTCTTCAACCACAAATACAATTAATCTTCAACCATA
>SNQN01002947.1:0-28842 GCA_008642245.1 Bassia scoparia
TTTCCATTTTTAGGATTTTCTTTTCTATTCTTAGGGTTTTTTAAAATAATTTATATTGGTGATTCTCTTGATTTCTACTTTTCATCACACTCTTCACATTTTTCTGAGCTCACCAGTATTTTTAGATTATTTTTCTGATTTTTCTATATTTTTCTATGATTTTTATAAGTTTTTATACGCAGAAAATACAAAAAAAAACAAAATACACAAAAAATACCCCGGAAATACGTGGAACCTTCTAGAACACTCTAGAACTCCTTGCTTGGAGAGCAAGGGTGTCTAGGTGCGTCGAATCAAGGCAAATCACGAAAGAATAAAATCGGAGGAAATCAAAAAATACGCGGAGAATAATCGAGCGTATATACGCAGGGCCTGCGTATATACACTCCAAGGCTGCGTATATACGCAGAGCCTGCGTATATACGCAGGTCTCCTGCGTATATACGCAGGATTTTTCCTCCTCGCCCTATAAATACGTGCCTTTGCTCATTTCGAACACACGTCTATTCAATTTTCCCCGTCTCTAACTTGCGTATTCACTCTCTCACACTCTCACACACTCTAAATACAATCGTTCTTGAGTTCTAAGCATCGATTCTGTTTCGATTCAACAAGCGATAACAAGGTTTATTTCTGAGATTACTCGCCACTAAACACACTCATTTCTCATTTCCTCAATCTAATTAATAACTATTACGAGTTTCAATCTAATTAACAAAAATGTAGAAACTCACTATTTAATTATTCCATGTAAATATGTAGGAGTGGTTAACGTTTTTCTTTGTTTTCGTTCTTTTTTATTTCATTGTCATTATTATTATCACTTGTCAATACTAACGATTTCTTGTCTTTGTATAGCGATTCACGGCGGAAGGTTGATTTTGCACGTTTTTATTACGAACTAACATTTGTTTTGTTTGCAGATTCAGGGTAAGATTGGTTTGTATATATGTTTTGAATTTCATATACTTCGCATTATCATGGTTGTACATCATTTGTACATATTTAGCTAAATAAAGACCGGAAATTATGTGAATCACTTTAAAATCAGATTAATTATGGACAACCGGTTTTTAGGCACCGTTTTAATTTGATTAACGCAAAGTGGTCACAATTTCTAGGTTAGGTAGTCTCTTGTGCATAATAGAAACACACTTTCGTAGTAATCTTAGGGTTAGTACGCTTCTAAGGTGCTAAAAATGTAAGTTATGTGCATTCAATAACCGTGATGAATGGAATTGCAATGAGACCGAGTAGAGGCCGCTACATGCGGGCGAATTGGGTTACAGATCTGATTCGTACCATGTCCCCGAACCACGAACTGGTTACTGGATCAGAACGTGGGGCCATTAATTTGGCACCAACGTTTCGGGCGTCCGTGAATAACCTTTATAGGCACAGTGGCGACTCCCCTTACTCGACAACACTACCCCAACGCACTCACGTGCGGGTTCCGTGGCTCAAGCCCACGCAAAGCACCTCGATGTAGTACCAAGCCACGCACCCGCTATACGCGAGGGCACGGCCCACGTCCTACAATTTGGCGACTTCACTGGGGATAATCACCGTTAGGTGAAGTGGACAGACTTGAAAAGTCTCGTAATTCCATCATCACGTTTATTGAATTTTGTTGCATTTTGCATGTGACCCCGCGCATAAGGTCACAACTTAGGCACCTTGTTCTCGATATGGGCATGTTCTATGCTCGAGACTACCATAAGGGGGGATACTACCTTGGTTGCATGTGGTTAATTGATCGCATGGCTAAGGCAAGTCCTATCCCGCCCATGCCGTGTGTGCACGTGTTACTGATGCGTGTGCATAAGAGGTATCTTGGCCATACATCGCTAATTGCTAGCGGTGAAAACTGGACCAAGCTCTACTTTTAGGCATGGTACATCTTTTGACTTAACCCAGCCGACCATCAGTGCTCCTAGAACTGGACCCTAGGTGGTTTGAACTCATCAATCATGTTGCGTGGTTGCTTTGAAAGTGGATATGTGACTTAGGACTCTTAGCCTTGTACGTATTGGACTTAACGCATCACATAAGCATATAGATCATGACCGTCTTTAGTTAGACATAGGATTCAACATACATTGCATATTGTACCATCACTTTGTAAAAGGTCATTCTTTTTCCCAAAAAAAAATAAATAAATAATAATAATAATAATAATAATAATAATAATAATAATAATAATAATAATAATAATAATAATAATAATAATAATAATAATAATAATAATAATAATAATAATAATAATAAAAATAATAATAATAATAATAATAATAATAATAATAATAATAATAATAATAATAATAATAATAATAATAAAAAGGGGAAAAGGATGACCATGCATTCATGTAGTTTTGCATTAGGTTCATGCATATAGGAAGACGGTCATGCTAGGTCATGCATGAGACTTTGAGTCAAGTGAAGCATCCAATTAATCTGTAGTCTTGTTACTTGGCAGAATTCAACATTGAGCCCCCCGTTTGGACTCGCAAGGCTAATCAAAGGCTAGTTCGAGAGCAAGTCAGCCACTCCACCATCCCATCTCCGCAAAGGCAACCTTTTCAGAGGCCACCGAGGTCTAGACTATCTCAATCATTCACCATGAACGACGAGCACGTTAGGAAGATGGATGAGCTCGCTGACACCGTGGCAAACTTAGCCAAGATGGTGGAAAATCTCTCCGCCAACTCTTCTTCCGCCGCTATGGCTAAGAACATGGAGAAAATGTTTAAAAGACACCTGGACGGGGCGACTTACTATGAAAACACTGAGAATGAGATATCCCCTGCCGCCAAGCTCCCTGACAAGTTCTCGGCCAATGATCTCCCTCAATTCAAGCCTACTGACGATCCCCGCTTCCATCTCAAGGCCTTTAAGGCCACCTTGTCTCTCAAGGGGGTCGATTCTGCCTTCTACCCGAAGGTCTTTCCACTCTCGCTTGCACCCGTGTGTCAGAAATGGTTTTTCTCCTTGTCTGAGAAGGAGACTGAAACTTGGGAAGATGTTGCCCTTGCTTTTATGACTCGTTACAAGGGGAACATTCAAACTCAAACCTCTTCTCGCGAACTTGAAATTCTGAAACAAGGCGAGAAAGAGGGATTTACTGCATTCCTCTCTAGATGGAAAGAAGCTGCTGCACAACTGGTTCATACTCCTCCTGAAGTTGAAATGGTGAAAGTTTTCATATCAAACTTACAACCAAGATACAAAAATCATCTCCGCTATTTGGGCCTAGATACTTTCGATAAGGTCTACCACATTGGTATTGCCATTGAGGATGACTTATTGAAAGAAAACAACTCTAACAATAACAAACCAAGATGGAACAACAACAAGAAGGACAATTCTGGTTCTTCAAACAATGTTTTTGCACTGCAAGCTACCTCTGGTTTCCCAAGGAATCAAGGTTACTACCGTCCTAGGCGTGAATATTTCTCGTTGGGCATGACTTATACTCAAGCATTTGAGCGACTTCAAAACAAAGGCAAGATCGCACCTATTGGTCCCACTCCTGATCCCTGATCCAGAGAAGCGATCGCCAAAATGGGACCCCTCAAAGTACTGCAAGTACCATCAAGGCAGAGGTCACACAACTGAGGAATGCTATAAACTAAAGGATGTGATCCAAGACATGGTAGAAGATGGAAGGCTCCCACTTCCGCCAGGTGCAAAAAAACCGAATATCACATCCAACCCCCTTACTACTCTCATGATTTCTGTTGATGAAGAAAACGCTTTTAACCCTACTATCCTCATCTGTCCAGTGGGTCAAGCTGCCAATGTCACCCTACTCTTCAATGACACTTCTGTTAATGGCTTATGGGACAGTGATGATGACGACGACTACTACGAAGGCGTCGCGACCTATCAAGCCATGACTGGAGAAGATCTTGAAGAAGAATTTCAGGACCAAGATATCCTCAAGGCACCAGATGATGTGCATGTACTCACAAGGAGTGGGCGTGTTCCTAACGCCACTCCGCAGCATGATACTACTACTACCTCGATCATCCCACCACAAGAAGAGAATCCAATTATCAAGCAACTTAAGAAAACCAAAGCCGAATTGAACGTTTGGCAATTGATCGTCACCTCGAAGAGTCACCGTGAGGCTCTCCTCAAAGCTCTCACTGAGATCAATGTCTCGAGTGAGACAACCCCAGAAGGGTTGGTTAATTTCATAACCAACCACGCTGCCTCACCTTACATAGTATTCTCCGACGATGACCTGCCTCCTGAGGGGCCCCATCACAATAAGGCCCTTCACCTCACTACGGTGTGTAGGCAGTTCAATATTCCAATGACTTTGGTTGACAATGGATCTGCCATCAATGTTTGCCCTTTAAGGACTGCTCAAAAGCTTGGAATCGCAATAGATGATCTTCAAGCTAATACTCAAACCATACGTGCTTACGATAATTCAAGGAGACAAGCTCTCGGAGTCATATGGCTCAGCATTGCTGCCGGACCAATCGAAAAAAGGGTGAAGTTCCATGTAATGGACGTTAAAACTTCATTCAATCTATTGCTTGGCCGCCCTTGGCTGCATGAACTAGGCGCCGTCGCCTCATCTTACCATCAAAAAGTCAAATTCTTACTTCATGGCGCCGTCGCCTCCTTTTCTATATTTTTCTATGATTTTTATAAGTTTTTATACGCAGAAAATACAAAAAAAATACAAAATACACAAAAAATACCCCAGAAATACGTGGAACCTTCTAGAACACTCTAGAACTCCTTGCTTGGAGAGCAAGGGTGTCTAGGTGCGTCGAATCAAGGCAAATCACGAAATGAAATCGGAGGAAATCAAAAAATACGCGGAGTATAATCGAGCGTATATACGCAGGGCCTGCGTATATACGCTCCAAGGCTGCGTATATACGCAGAGCCTGCGTATATACGCAGGTCTCCTGCGTATATACGCAGGATTTTTCCTCCTCGCGCCTATAAATACGTGCCTTGCTCATTTCGAGAAAACACACACGTCTATTCAATTTTCCCCGTCTCTAACTTGCGTATTCACTCTCTCACACTCTCACACACTCTAAATACATACGTTCTTGAGTTCTAAGCATCGATTCTGTTTCGATTCAACAAGCGATAACAAGGTTTATTTCTGAGATTACTCGCCACTAAACACACTCATTTCTCATTTCCTCAATCTAATTAATAACTATTACGAGTTTCAATCTAATTAACAAAAATGTAGAAACTCACTATTTAATTATTCCATGTAAATATGTAGGAGTGGTTAACGTTTTTCATTGTTTTCGTTTTTTTTATTTCATTGTCATTATTATTATCACTTGTCAATACTAACGATTTCTTGTCTTTGTATAGCAATCACGGCGGAAGGTTCATTTCGCACGTTTTTATTACGAACTAACATTTGTTTTGTTTGCAGATTCAGGGTAAGATTGGTTTGTATATATGTTTTGAATTTCATATACTTCGCATTGTCATGGTTGTACATCATTTGTATATATTTTGCTAAATAAAGACCGGAAATTATGTGAATCACTTTAAAATCAGATTAATTATGGACAACCGGTTTTTAGGCACCGTTTTAATTTGATTAACGCAAAGTGGTCACAATTTCTAGGTTAGGTAGTCTCTTGTGCATAATAGAAACACACTTTCGTAGTAATCTTTAGGGTTAGTACGCTTCTAAGGTGCTAAAAATGTAAGTTATGTGCATTCAATAACCGTGATGAATGGAATTGCAATGAGACCGAGTAGAGGCCGCTACATGCGGGCGAATTGGGTTACAGATCTGATTCGTACCATGTCCCCGAACCCACGAACTGGTTACTGGATCAGAACGTGGGGCCATTAATTTGGCACCAACGTTTCGGGCGTCCGTGAATAACCTTTATAGGCACGGTGGCGACTCCCCTTACTCGACAACGCCACCCCAACGCACTCACGTGCGGGTTCCGTGGCTCAAGCCCACGCAAAGCACCTCGATGTAGTACCAAGCCGCGCGCCCGCTATACGCGAGGGCACGGCCCACGTCCTACAGATACAAATTTATATTAATGTATGACAAAATAGGAAATTAAATCAAATCTATGTATAGTAAATCTATGTTATATTTGATGTGCCAACACCCTAAAGGACATTACACGTGTCCAAATCCTAGAAGGAAAGAAAGATGGAGGGAAAAAGTAGAAGAAATCAAGGGATGAGAACAAAGGGAAGCAAGGACCAATCTTTGCCTTCCARATGGCAGGCCATAAAAGGACCATGCAAAGGCCCAAGATCCTATAAATACCCCTTGATTTGACACAAATACTATTCCAACTACACCACATTCAATGCAACATTGATTACTAAATCATTACTCCTTTCTCTCTCCCTCCGATTGGTTTGAAACTCGAGGTTTAACGGGCTACCAAGACCTAGTGGCGGTCTATACTAATAGGCGACCCAATCAAATCACTTTTATCATTTGTTTACTTGCTCATTCCTATTTTACTTGCTTACTATTAACTCCCTTGTTCATGAATTGACTTAAGCGTCGGAGGGGAGATAACCTTGGCAAGGTTATTGGTCTTAGGGAAAGGCAAAGGAACAAGACAAGCTCACTCCAAACTGGGAAGMTCCATACCAGATTTGTGAGGTCTTGAGAGATGGAAACTACAAGCTGGAAACTTCTGATGGAAAGCGACTACCGAGGGCTTGGAATGTCAACAACTTGAAAAAAGTATTATATGTAAGGTGTAAAACCAAGGTGATTTCATCACTTTCTCCTTGTAATCAATTGGCTGTGAGCCAAAGTGAAGAAATTTGACAAGAAGTTTTGACTTCTGATTCGACAAGAAATTTTATTGATAATCAAATTATTGATAATTATATTTGGTTAGGGCAAAGTCCCAAATTGAAGACAAACCGATTCGACAAGGTTGAATCATACTCGGTTTGTGGCCTAAGTAAAACGGCTAAGGCCAGGGGCATCACCCTTAAAAACTTAGTGGTGGGAGAAATAAGAAAGATCCCAAACAAGGGTAACGTACCGGCATCATATGCCTACGTTGTACCTGATTTATTCCAAAGCAACTTGCTGACTTAATGAAGTCTTGGTTGCTTTGGCAAGGGCAACGTACCGGCATCATATGCCTACGTTGTACCTGATTTATTCCAAAAAAACTTGCTGACTTAATGAAGTCTTGGTTGCTTTGGCAAGGGCAACGTACCGGCATCATATGCCTACGTTGTACCTGATTTATTCCAAAGCAACTTGCTGACTTAATAAAGTCTTGGTTGCTTTGGCAAGGGCAACGTACCGGCTTCATATACCTACGTTATACCTGATTTATTCCAAAGCAACTTGCTGACTTAATGAAGTCTTGGTTGCTTTGGCAAGGGCAACGTACCGGCATCATATGCCTACGTTGTACCTGATTTTTTTCCAAAACAACTTACAAAGTAAATGAAGTCTTAGTTACTTTAGCCAGGGCAACGTACCAGTAGGTATATGCTTACGTTGCTAGCCAGGGCAATGTACCGGCAAGTACATGCCTATGTTGCACCAAATACCTTCCCAAGCCACGTACCGACTTAAGGAAGACTTGGCGACGTTGGCAAAGTCAACATACCGGCATGTAGGTGATGAGATGCCGGCTTTCAAAGTCAATGTTGTGATGATTTTCGATGCATCACACTTGTGACAAAATTCACAAAAAACAGTTAAAAGACATGTTAGACAAAATGGAGGAGTTACTACAGTCCTGTCAAGCCTCTAGAAAGGTTGACAAGCTTGGGGGCAATCAACCATAGGTTGATTGACCCAACACTCCTACTGAGCCTTGGGTCAATCAACATGAGGCTGGCAAGCTTGTCAACTTTCCTACGAATAGCCTGCAAAAGAGAGTTAATTACTCTAAGATAGGCCACAAATCTAGATATATAAATATATAAAACACATGTTGGCATCTACCTAACCGGCTGTGTTGAAGCAGCACCAGAATATTCAAATGGCATTATGGCTGGTTAAAGTGTTCAAAGGCACAATGGCCAAACCAAAAGATTCAAAGTACTCAGGCCACCCGGCCAGCAAAAGTACAAAGGATAAATTTTAACATTCGAGGGAGAAGGAGAGAGGCTACTCGATGGCGGCAGCAACACCATCCAAAGTGGTTACGGTGTCATCATTGCCCACCGGTATGTCAATGGTGGTGCCATCGAATACTTGGCCGAGGTTAGTAGAGGGTTCCACTTCACTAGTCGGTTGATCACTTGCGGCTTGGTTTCCTTCCACTGAGTCCTGGTTGATAGGATCTTGGACGTTTAGATCCTGGATGCCGAGACCATCGTCGGCATTCACCTCAACGGCATATGTTTCCTCTTGTTTATCCTCAGCATGACCAAGGTGGTGTTGGAATCAGACAGGAGAAAGAGGTTCCTCTCCTTCCTCCCAGCATTTTTCCTTCTCCACCCTGGTAAGTCTTTCAACCATAAACTCGGCCGGTAGGTTCAAGCCGGTGTACTTCCAAGCTTCGGCAATCAACCCCCTCATATTATCAGACCCCTGGTTATAGCCCTCTATCTTGGCTTCTTGGACTTGGGCTTTCAAAGAAGTGATCTTAGCCCTAGCAGCCTTCAACTCCTCGGCCATCTTAGCCGAACTTGCCTTAGCCTGGGTGACCAGCTTCTGCCTCTCAGCTTCCACCCTCCTAGACACCTCAGCTTCGATCTTCTTGGCAGCGGCAGCCCGGTCAACAGCCTTCAGCTGAGAATTCTCATCCATTAGCTCAGCCACCTTGGCAAGGGCAATCCGATAACTTCGGTTGCACTCGGCCACCTTCCTAGCCAAGATCGAAAGGGTCTCATTGTTCTTGGCTTCTATGGAATTAGCTTGCTGGTCCAGATACTCCTCTGCCCTAAGAGCCTTCTCCCTGTTCAGCTTGGTCTCCCTCCTGTCCTTTCGGACCGACGTGCTGAACCCCATCCACTCTTATCAGGCCACTGTGAAGCAAGGGAAAATATATGTTAAAATAAAATCAAAGGAAAAAGAAGTCACACTAATATAAAGCTCAACCGGCCTACCTCCAAGAGGTTCCTGACGATAACGACACTTCAATGTTCCCTCCTCTGCCCCCCATTAAGTGTCCTAGGCAAGGGATGGACTAAGACGTCTTGAACAATCTCTCGCCGGTCCTCAGCTGATAGCCGGACCCACCCACACTTCGAGCAAAGCATGCTCCCTCCTCTCGTGCTGATCAGCTTCCCCTGAAGTGTCCGGCAACTGCTTGTCGTTGTACCTGTTCAGGCCAACGATGAAGTTGGAGTTAGGCCTCAGTTTCTTGCGGAGGGGAGATTGAACCCTCACTGGGTCGGCGATGAGGGAAGGAGTCAGGTTCTCTCTCAAGTTCAGCTTGGAGAAATCCAGGTCATCAATGCTGCCGACATACTCCGATTCAGTAGGCATGTCGGGGTATTTACGGGATAGCCAGATGATGGGATCCTCCTGAGGCCTCTCAAACTGACTATACTGCACGTTGGGTACGTCGTCTAAAGGAAGAATACTTCATGTCAAAAACCTGACTAAAAGCAAGATTATAAGCCAAACAACAACTGACAAATACTCACCATTAGGGAAGACTCTTCGGGATCTTTTGGGGGACCGAGCTGGAGGGGTCTCACTCGTCCTCTTGGAACTAGACGACCTAGACAGGACGTGATAATCATCTTGTCTAGACCGTCTCTCACGGTCCCTGCGGACGTCGGCATCCCTCAAAGAAGCCGGGGTCCTTTCCCTCCTATCAGCTGAGATCGGAGTCTCAGAAATCCGGAGTCCGGACAAGAAGTCCGTCCGTCTGTCCCCGGCATCGGCTCTTATTGAAAACCTTATAACCGGAGGCCTAATCAAGAAATTGGAAGGTTTGTGGCTGTTCTGAAATTTAGAACCGGATAAATATTAGAACACAAGGCTAATAACTAATAAAAAAAAGGGATCAAATGATGGCTTACTGTTGTGTCAACTTTCTTCTCTCTAAGGCTTTTCGCCCTTGCTGCTTTGATGGCGGGGTCCATTTTGTTCCCTCTATAAATGTCGAGTTGTTCCTTGGAGAGTTTGGCCCTGGCTTCAGCTGAAAACAGAAAAGAAAATAATTAATAAGACCAAGGTTATGATGTTTTGTAAGAAGAGGAGCACGAAGAAATACCTATCTCTTTGTCACTCTCYGCATAAAGRAAARGCATGACGATGAGAAACTCCCTTTCATGAAACCAATCTCTCATCGGCAGCCAAATTTGGAAATCTGAATCGGTCTCTTAGTTGGGTCCACCAGCATATTCCTTTCCCGAACCAACTGATAATCTTCTCTTCATGAGGAGTAAGGGTGGGCTTAAACTTGGAACTGACATTCCTTGGGGTCTCAGTATTGATCCTTCCTAGGACGTCGGTGACCGGCTTGTCCAGACCGTCGACGAAAAAGAACTCGGACTTCCAGTCCCTTTGCTTGCTAGCTTTACTCTCTGCAGTCATAAACTCGTCCTTGGAGGATATGCTAAACCAACCGAATTGGCAATCAGGCAATTTTCTGACTTGGTGCATTTGGGCAAAGGAGTTGAACGTCATCCTCCAGTCATTCAACCGGCAAACAGCAACATACCCAAGGATGTGACACCACGAGTTTGGTGTCAGCTGGCACATGCCTATATCATAATCAGAAAATAGTTCCATATAAAAATCAAGGGGTGGGAAACGAAATCCCATGTCCATAATCTCCTTATACACCGGGATGCTCCCATCCGGAGCGTCCATTATTGCTTGGCCCGGTTCTGGTACCAACATAACCAGGCCCCCTCTCTCCAAGTCCAATGCCTTGGAATAATTTTCAACATTGTCAGGGTAGTTCAAAAGCCTCAACCACCCTGGCTTAACTTTTACATTAAAGGGAGTAAGCAATTGATCTCCCTCAGGCTTTCTTCTTTGGCTGGATGGCCCAGCCTCGTCGGCATCTACGTCGTAATCACCGGCAACCTCTTCGTAATTCGRCAGGTCAGCATCCTCCTCCACTTGGCTTCCGTCAACTTCTTCATCATCATAAAAGCTTGTGTAGTCATATCTCCCGGCATCATCTTCATCATCCGATTCAACTTGAATCGACTGTATCCCCGCGGCAAGTTACTAAAATTTCGGTTCGATCCCATATTGTAATAAGGTGGTATCTGAGCTACTAATGTAAAAACTTTTATGAGTAGAGGTCAATTATTAGTAGAGCTCCATACGCTCTGGAAACCTTCCCACCAATGCCGGTAGTGAAAGGTTTCGGTCAACATCAAAGAATTTTAGTGTGTTGCCTTGGACTTCACGAATCTCATCACCGCAACAACACATTAAAATGAATGTGAAACCAATACAAGAGAATACTCTCATCCTCTATCCAATCACGAAATTTACGGAACACTCTTTATACACCATACACTATGCAGGTAGAAATAGGTAAAGTGCAATTAATCGTTAGTTCGTTGAGTAGAGATGCACGTCTTAGTTGCTGAGTTGTTACAACTCTCTTGGTTATTACTTATCTACAAGATGTTCACTGTTGAGTTTCTTAAACTTGTTATTGATAAAGATATCGAGTGAATTTCATTTTGGCTTTCCTTCGGTGCGTATAACACCCCCACTTCTCATTGTTTTTGCTATAACGCCGCAGGTCTTCCCATGTTGCTGCGGAGTAGGAAATATGACTAATCACAAAGCGATAATGATGAACAGATCATGTAATTATGAGTATGGGGATTAAAGAGACTCACAGAGTGCTCCATATGACTCACTTCAAGTCATTTTCAGTTCTAGTGATGATGACTTGTATTGGGTTTGGTCCCCTACGAGTTTATTTTGCATTTGTAACTGGTTAGGCTAAAATAGCCCCCAATATCAGGATGGTGCTGACCTTATATCACATGGGAGATGAGATTCTCCATTGGTATAATGGTTCGAGAAGACATATTGGTTAATTCGAATATACAATGAAGCAAATTAGAATATATTGAATGATAATATAAGTGTTTTATAATTGTATTATGATACCAGAAACAATACTAAAAAGAGAGGCTGTAGTAACCAACTTTGTATTTCACTTTGGACTAGGTACTAGCAAGAGGATCGAAGAACCCCCAGCTATTTTGTGCTATCTAGGTAGTTAATTAACTGAGCGGTTTTGTTCTTTGTATAAATCTCGTTCCATGTGTATGGTCAGAACAGTGATATAGCCTAATTGCTACAGTTGTACGATGTTGTATACTACTTGATTTCGTTTGTCACGTGTTCCACCGTACGTGATGTGATATTCAGGTGTGCAGGATGAAAAGAGCACAGAACACTATTGTATTTTTGTAGTGTCTATTCAGTTGAAGTGCTGTCTAACCTGAAGAGCCTGGCAAGGAGGTAGTAGTGGTAACCTGGCAAAGGAGTTAGGAGCGAAGGAACTAAGATTAGGAGCAGGAGTTGCAGCAGCGAGCGAGAGCAGCTCAGTGGCAGTTTCCTTTTGTTCATTCTTCTATGGTTTTTCAATGTCTGGAAGTTTGGGCTTGCTCAATGTTAGATGTATTCTGTTTTCAGTTGAGGTTTTAGTGATTTATGTGTCAATTATGCATTGGTCTTGTAAATCTAGAATTACTGTTAGTTCTATAATATTATCATAAGGAAGTCTGATTATTATATTCATGCAGTTCTTTGATAATCTGATGATGAATTAAGGTTGTAACATATGAAAGGAAGTCGGCTTATTATCAAGGGACATTTCAAGTTGGATTTGAATTTTTGTCATGGAAAATTAGCAATGAAATATTTTCACTATCAAATCAACAAAGTCTTAATGTGTATTAGAAGACTCTAGCAACTCACCTATCTTCTGGAAAAAATTGCCATATGAACAATTGATTTGCGCAGCCAGCCTTCAAGTGGTAACCGAAATTGAGTAATGAGTTTGCCACTTCCAGTCATTAATCATGTCCCCACAAGGTTGTGCTGTCCGAATTGTGATTGCTTAAATCGGACAAATGCTGTCTGTTCAGCCAAAGTATGCTGCTTCAGGACATCGGCTATACAAGATCTCTAGTGAAGTAATGGGTTTGGGCAATTGCAAGAAGATAGAGCTCTAGCGTCTGGAAGTTCCAGTTCGACAGAATGAATCGGAAGGTCCTCTGTTGTTGGCCAGGTACATGAGTGATCACAATGCGTCTAAGCAGACCAACAACCAGTAGGATGTTGGCCTAGTGCTCGGGCAATTGTGAAGAACCAGTGCTGTTCAGGATATAATAAGCGCGATATATGAAGTTTAATAGAATATATATGTAATCAAGGGCATCATCCTCAAGACATTCAATGGGAAAGACTTTAGCCCTCTTGAAGCCTTTCTAATGCCGAAATTGTATCATTAACCCAGTCTTCATATTTTTGATGGCGATTACAAACTTGCATTTCATCTAATAAGTTAGAGCAAATGCGAGACATATACAGAGACGTAACAACTTAGAATCAACTTATCTCATCTGACAAATGTTCTTTGATCCTATGGATGTAGTAGATCATGAAACAGAGTAGGTTAGCAATAATTTAGGAAAGTTCTAGATAAGGAAATAGTGCAAATAAGATGATATTTTCTTAATTCCTACAACTGTACGTAGTCTAAGTATAGCAATTATTGACACGCTTGGATAATAATGATAAAGGAATTGCCAAATAAAAAACACTCTCAGGCCGAGCATAGGTACAAATCAAGTAACGAAACTCGGATGCATCAAGAATCTCATTAGATATTTAAAACTCGCGGCAACCCGAGAGGCCGTTACCTTACTAAATGACGTCTCACACAATCACAATGGTCATCGATCTGCCACTACACAAGAGGATAACCGAAGAGACCAGCAACTAGAGCACCGCACGTGACACATCAAAGATTGACTGGATGTACTATAGTCAAGTCAAACCATAGACGACCTAATTGATGGAGGAGCAGAAGAACATGTGCCGACACCCTCTAAAGACATACACGTCCAAACCTAGAAGGAAAAAAGATGAGGGAAAATAGAAGAGAACAAGTGGAATGAGAACAAGGGAAAGAGCAAGACCAATACTAGCCTTCCAATAGCGGAGTGTCGCACCAAAAAATGAAACATACCAGCAACAGGCACACACAAGACTACTTATATAATATACGCCTGATTTTGACACTATATTTCTTTATATGAGCACACACTATCATCCATTAATCAATGCCAACAAGATGTCTCTAATAGAAGGCTTCGTCATTCATAATACCCTTCTCCTACACAAGCAATGGTTTAAGAAAAAAAACGAACAATCAACCGAGGTAAAAACGGCACAACCAAAAGACAATTACACTTTGATCTATACGTAAAAGGCACTCACCAGCAGATCAAAAATTATCTTTTTACTCATATTTGTTACTTGTCCCTCTTAATTGTCTATATAATCTTCTATATTATTTATAATCTCCCTGTCACACTTACTTTAACGTCGATATGTAAAGATAAAGCTGGCAAGAGTTAATTTCATCACGTAGTGCAATGTACTACGGATAGTCGAGCTGATAGTGAGTCCCATCATGTATCCTTAGCTGATAGCACAGCGAGAGGAAAAAATACACTCAACTATACAAATATCTCATATACGACGATAACGTATTGATCTGTGTTGTAAGACTACTGGACGAGTGTATAATGATAAAAAGAACTATTAATGAGAGTACTAATATAAATCATAAGAAATGCTCTACAATAGTTAATATGTGTCGTGGTGATAGCCTATTGTGAGAGACATAATTTATCAATTATATATACAAAAAGATAAAAATAAAAATATTTAAACTATAAATATAAAAAAATATAGAGTAAGATTACTAGACGAGAGTTTTGTCATTAGATCTAATCAATACTTGAAGCCGCGAATTCGTCACATACCTCAGATTGAAACGTACGCATTATAGGTTAATCTACAATATAAATAAAGATAGAGATAAGATATAATAGACATATGAGATGTAAGAATCGTTGTAGAAAATCGTCAATTCACTATACTACTTTATGCCTACTCTATATGATATAAGTAAGAAATCATATAAGCATCCGCGAAAATATTAATCTAAGTTAGAACATTTTACACAGGGGATTGCAATGTCTTGTACATCGCTATCAAAATATAAATAGACAATATCAATAAAAAATATATAGAAATATACAGATAGAAATAATCATAAACAATAAAAACAATATAAAACAATAAAAATAACACAGTGATTACTTATCTAATCTATATATATTATATGAGTTAGATGATCTGTCTACAGTAAGAACAACAATTTGTTCAATACAAAAATCCATTCTAATCCACATAGATATTTTTAATCAACTAAAAATATAAAAAATGAACCTTAAAAGATAATCAAAATAGTTCATGTACATTTTGAAACATAACAGGTAGATAAATTAAAACATTACATTTCACCTCGTGTAACTAATTGTTATCTGAGATCAGAAGCTTCTATTATAAAAAACGGAAATATAACATATAAAACTGAGAATCGGCTATGACAATTATGTATCTAATATTCACAGAGAGATAAAGAAATTGATAGCCTAATATGTACGTAACGAGAGCCACATGTATAGTTAGAAAAAATAAAAAAAATAGACATCTTATACTAAAGAAGAAGTTACATTATGAGAGGTAATTAAGAGAATGATAATAGTCAACGAAACAAATTGCAGATAAGCAGAAGTAATAACACTGTTTAAATTCACGACGTTAATTCCTATTAAAAATTAATTCATATTCTTTACATTTAATCCTATTCATATCTAGGTCAAAATTGCGCATATTATGCTATATCATCTCAAGATAAAAATGCATATCATATCCAAATTACATCGATGATTCCTACGCTCATTACACATGAGTCGTCAGAAGCGGACAAACACTTTTCAGAAACTACATACTAGCAAACTACAATTAGCAATAAATATACAATGAGAAGGAAACTCTTATGCAAACAGAAATGGTTTAATCATCGATATTTAATATGTATAACTGACAATTCTTAATACAGCAAATCATAAAAAGGAATAAGTGAGGCGAAGATAATGTGACTATCACTGGCCAAAATGTAGATTGTTTCTTATATATTCTTACCTACATAATTTAATATTGTATTCTGCAGAGTTTGATACTCTATTGTTAGCTTACATTGTCATTAATAAGTTAATAATTTTAATATATTAAACTTGCTATACATTCTCTTGAGATTGATTGTATGAGTATGAAAATTGTAGTTGATGTTTGGTTAATGTTTTGGGATAGGTGTTGAACTTGAATCTATACTGTCACGAAGCACTGAAATTTTTGTTAACAAATTTGGTTTTTGTGAAATGAATGGGGGTTGTTGCTGTTATAATAAACTATTATTGTTGTATTATATTGTCCTTTTATGTTGAAATGAATGAATGATTTACTAAGGAACTTAGTTTTCAGGTTGTCAGTGATTGAGTTTTATATAGTTTTACTTTGATAGTTTTTGATGAAGTTCGTGAATTGTACTGATAAATTCTTTGTTGTCAGTAACAAGGATCAATTAGATGTTGTTTCAATTTGGTGTTATTCCATATTACTATTAGATGAGTAAGAGTATAGTAAGAAATTTTTTAATGTGATTCTTGGCTCTAAGAAGCGATCTTTTTCTTGTAGAATACGAATACAGAAAGTTACAATTAGATAACAATACAATAATATTTGTCTATGTGATTTAGCAGAGATATAATAATACCAAACTAGGAGTAGGTCACTGTGCTCATGGATATATTTGATTTGATTAACGAGGTTAATAATGGTGTCTGCAAACAAGCCTTTGTTACCGTTAACTTAAATACTCTACGGTGAAATTGGTGACTCCTTTTGTGGTTTTGTGTTTTTGGCAAAACTCGATTAGATCACTTAATAATGGAAAAGAGCAGGAAGGACGCCAACGCACCAATGTACAATAGGGCGCGTATGTAGTAGCCATGTATAACAACAGGGGCAGTGTGAATCACACCTCACATGCTGCTGTGAGAGAGTCCCAGGCATCATTTACCCTCTCGAGGCACTAAGGATCATGTGGTAATCGGGTTTCATCCTGAAAGTGTTCAAACATTGATAGTACGTCGTATGATAGTTTGTAGTACTTTCTTAATCGGGTAACACAAAGGCACTTCAGTACAAGTTGAAAAGCTAAACAAGGATGACCCTATGTTTATGATCTTAATGGATGTGAACAACAGTGCTAGTCTAGTATGGGCTAAGATGAAACATTCGGACTTGGTGAGAATTATCTCAGATCGAGAAGCTGAGTATTCAAATTGAAATCATCTGAGTTGTACTCTGATCTAGTGATGCTTTGACGCATAGAAATACTTGTATAGTTATACTCACAGTTACTCCTTTTTTCTGTTAGTAGTTAATCTTGAAAGTTCATTTTGTGTACAAGGATGTGATTATATATTTGCTCTGAGCTTTCAGATACACTATGGTAGTCTTACGATGGTACACTTCTGACACATTCAAAAATCGACGGGTAATAGATCTAGGCGATCGAATCGACATGACTAGTTTGAAGCTTAGAAAATCGAAGGACAATAACGAGCGATCTCGTGGCCTTATTCGGGGATAGGGAGCATATCATAGCGCTAAACCCCGAGCTTCTGCACTACAAGTAGGATTTGTATAATGCAAGATCGACTGGCTTGCAACTTTTCAATCTACTGTCTGCATAAGAAATTGAAGTCTCTCTAGTCGCTAAAGTGAACGTTTTACTCCAAGTCTCATAGATAGTGTGCTGCTCCATACGCACTTAATTCAGCGAGTATATCCTACTCGCACAACCAAGTAATACGCATTCTCAATTATGACGCCTATTTTGGTTTTTATGCTATACAATTATAATAGAAGGTTAGACTTTACGATACAGCGGATGAGTTATAAGGCTAAAAATTCGAAACTGGACAGAAAATCGTTATTGCTAGTACGAGAGAGTTGGTCAAACGGAAGCATGATGAGTACAAAGTGAATTCGGCGGGTCTGTGGTATTTAGGGGCACCAGATGCTGTCATGTGATTGTCATATAAATGTTTGCAGTTAAATGCTGTGGCAAATGGATTATTGTGAAGTTGTCCGGTTAGTACGGAACAGGTGTCTACTGAGTTCAGATTTTCAGATGTCGCCAATTCATGTCTATGACGTGAATCAAGGATTTTTGAGCACACTGAATCATAGAAAATAATAATCAACTAAAATGACAGTGTGTGTCTTTGCTTCTGCCAGGTTGAGTATTAATTGAACTTCCTGGCAGCATGTTATATTCAATTTGAGACTTAAAAGGGTTCTTATTACTTCTACATTTGTTAATGCTCCAGGTCGAGCAGATGATGATGGGAAGCCAGAGCAAGTTATAGAAGATTTTAGCTTTGTTTAGCTTTTCGAGATATTGGTGGTCTTCACTTCATAAATTTTTTACCATGGTAGTACTGCTTCTTATAATGTATATTATCTCGACTGCAGATAATAACAATGCCTAGGGGATGGTTTGCTTTGGGTCTAGAGATGCTTATTCGAGGTAATTAAGGTGGATAGGTATCGTAGTTGGGGGCGTGCTGGGGTCGTAAGACTTTAAGAGAATGATAGGGTGGGAGAGGAAGGAATGGTGATAGTAGCTGATTGAAGGCAGGTTCATGCAGGCTATCGATAACTGTCTGGTTAAGATGTTGCGTGCAAACTTATGTTGTGGTCCGCCATAAGCGTTAAAGAGTAATTCTGATCAAGGGTTCCTTTCAAACTGCTCTTATTGAGAATGTAGGCTTTGGTAACCGAGTAATACGACATTGTTTTGAATTTCAGCGTGTACGAACGACAAGCTTGAACGGTTGACAACTAGTGTCTATTGCAAACAGAGTAACTAACAGTATCGTGAGTTAATTATAAAGAGTGTTAATTATATCTTAAGTTATAATAGATAATACTACTCATAGATATCTGCGACACACTCACTGTTATTAGGATGAGCACATGTAATTAATCTATATTCTTGATGGAGAAAATTCGTATAGAGTAAGGCAGCAAGAAGAACTTAAAACTATGGACTTGAAGTGTTTCGGCCTAGCACGATAGTGTAAACTAACGTAGATCAATGAGAGTATCTTATGGCAAAGATACTGTCATTGAAACTTACTTATTCAGGCTAAAGGTGTGTACTAAGTCAATGCAGATTAGTTATTCCATTATATCTACGAACTTCTTAGTTATAAGTGGATTAGTCGAAGGAGTAAAAATCCTTATATTTTAGTATCAATCGTAACGCTTTCAATAATTATATTTGCTATCTCACTATCGGAGTATTGAGCCTCAACACGAAATGATACTTACTGGTATGACAAAGATGCTACTGGTCTTGCGTTGATGTGCGAAGTCAGTAATTGGCGTGTAGCTATTGCAGAGCTTTTGAAGGGAAAATATTATATAGTGCACAGGAAAAAAGACAGGTAAAAAACATTCTTAAGATCTATATTTCTCATCTATTCTCGCATAAGAGCATATCTATCACTCTTGTTCATATAGCTCTCATGTGAGATATTCGAATTCGAAAAACTTAACGATAGAAAGTCAAATCAGTGGACTTACGTCCAAAACTTCATGTCATAGTAATACACCTAAGCACGAAAACTACAAATGAACTTACCTTCACCTATACAATTCTCCACTATTCCAAATACAGTCTAGGAGTGTTTTGAGTAGACCTTGCAGTCTCTGCGTCCACATACTCTGATAGGATCACTTCAAAATCAAGAAGAGAAAAAGAGAACTGAAAATAGAGGATATAGAGATATGCACATCGGGTCGAAAGCGAATTAAATTGAATACTCTTCCTTACATACGCTCATTTCATTTATCCAACTCGTTAAGCTCATTGTCTCGTGGAGTTTTAATGTTCAATTTATCAGCATAAGCTAATAGAAGCCAGGGTGAGACAAGCAAATTCCTAGAATATAAGACTAGTATATTCATCGATATTTCTGTTCACAGGAGCATTCTATAGACCTGTAGAGAGCAAACTCAACTAGCACTAGCTCTTCGCGCCTTTCAACATGGCTGAGCAGTGTGCTTCTCTCGATTTATGTGCACTCTATTAACAGTGGTCACCTTCAGTTTGATTCTGTTCACATTCTATATTCTATGTTATGGCGTGCCATCCTATCTTATAGAGAAGCAATTGTTTTCGAGCTTGCATATGATTTGATATTTATATGCCTATCCTTCCTTTGTCAAACATTAAGGTTGAGCAATTATTTTGATCTATTGATCCTGATGGTATTCACCCAGTTGTCGTCCTGCTGGCCTGGTTTACCAAACTCCAAGTGATAAATATTTGAGAAAAACAGCTACATGGCCGTTGGAAAACCGCTTCCGGAAAACATTTCAGAACAGTAAGTGTGGTCTTGTGGGGGTGCATGCTACCTTAACATGGAATGATTATTTGTCAAAAAAATATCCTTTTTTACACACCTTTTCTAAGTAATGAACTTACTCTAGTTTGCTGTAAGTCTATGCTCTGATCGTCCTGACTCTGAAACGTTCTGTGGTAGAAGAGCTGATTTCACTTTGATCCGCAAAGCGTATATCTATCTGACACGAGTGCCAGCATTCAGTTTGTTTCACAATTAAGAAAGACACTGACTTGATCCATGTTTCTTTTTCACATATCAAAAATCCTTGTGAATACAGAGGTGAATAAATGTGATTGCTCTCGGCTTGGCGATTACTTTCTGGCTGATCCTTGCCTTGTTGATCGTCAGAGGTTACTTATCCACTCTTTCCTTGTAGTTATCATTTTTTACTCTATCACACTTTTGTCTAAATTGAACATGTTCTTGTGTGATTCTCACTCTGCTCATCAAACCAGTTTTTACCTGACGATGTCGTGTGATGTGCAAAATATGAATCACTTCACATGCACCGACTCCCTGCGTACAGAAGAAACAGGGGGCCATCACGCGCAACAACAGCAAGAGGAAGCACTTATATCTCAGGCACCTCCGTTTATCCACAACAGAAGATCAGCTGGACCTAACCAGCCATGCTGCTCTAGCAAACGACTCGTAAACCATCCTATCTGATGCCTGGGACATGTTGGGAGACCACATGAACTCTCAAACATACACGGGAGGACACCCTGGTCCAAGTGGCATGCGTATGGCCACAATGGTGGTGCTCAGCGTCATGCAGGTCCCTGGGAAGTCGCCTCAACTGTTCCTATACCACGGTTCAACTGGCCACCGCTCTGTTATGCCGGCCACCAAAGGCCGCGGTTCTCAGTGGTCCAGATAGCTGAAGGTCAGGAAATATATCACCCAAAGGGCGGCATCCTACTTAGGTTTTAAGTGGCATGCCTTGGTAGGACCAACGAGGTGGAGCTCCAGTGTCGTGGGTGACGACTTCAACTAGGCGGAAGTTAGAAGACGCCGTTTTATGGTTTAAGTGGCAGCCTAATATACGACCACGAGGTGGCGACAGCAAGAAAGTGATACGGTAGAGGAGGCCGTAAATAACAGTTTTGGATTAGATGCTAGCACAGCGGCATAGACTCAAGCTGACGCTTTCGGAAGGATAACTCAGAAGCAGGAGATAATGTAGACATATTGCTCACAGGTCCAGGGCTTCTGGCTATAGTTGGCCGTTCGTTCGGACGATCTGTTGCGTATAGAATATAATTGAGCGAAATTATCTCCTCAGGATTGAGCATTTGAGGCTATATGATAGAAGAGTTTTATTGTACGAAGTCAAACATGTCAAAGTTCTGAGATGGAGTGAAGAGATTCTGTTGCAGAGACATGAGACTTGATTGGTTATTTTAAGACAAATGTGCATCTGGGTTGTTAAAATTTTCTTTGGTAAAAGAAGCACGAATTCATTAGGCAGTTCGCTATTCGTAACGATAAACTGAGGAAACTCAAGATCCTGAATAGAATTTATCAGTTCAACTGTAGTCTTAGCGGCGTTCGTTCACTGTGAATACTTAATCTGATAACGCACAAGCTATGATCTCAGACTCGTCGATGCTAGAGGTAAAATCTATAGCAGGAGATAAAACAGTTGTTGGCTCAAGAAAAGTTATTTCTAGTTTTGGTGATTCTAGTGATGCCAACAAAAAAGTGTATAATGAATAGTCATACGCATTGATATATCAGTCCTGAATCTCTAACACATCGATCTTCTCAGAGAGAACTAACACTTCTAGACAGCATGCAGATAGTGAGGGGCGGATTGCAAATAGCATACCTACAATTATAGGAATACAAGTGTAATTTATGTCACCATAATAGAATTGAGTACAACAAGCTACTAAGACTAGTGTTGATAGGCTAGATTCTAAAGAACAATTTTCACAAGATGAACCAGGAGAAATTCATTGATTATAAAAAAGAAGTAAGGATGTTATAGGGAAAATATCGCATAGATAAAAAACTTAAACAGTAATATCAATCGACAATCAAGGCTTAACAAGCACACAATGAGCATGGCAGATGAAAATATAGAATAACAGAATAGATATAAGAATCAGTTAGCTACACCTTATAAGAAAATCACAATCTCTCGCAGAATCCTGAGGACAACATTTTTTTGATTGGAGGGTAATAAACACGACGTCTAAGATAATCAAATTTGATTGTGGACCTAATTGGAAGGAGATCAAAACTCATTTGGGTAGCTTGCTTTCCTCATTCATTTAGTAAGAAAACTTTAAATGGGCTTTCGCACATTATGATCAAGATTTACCATGACTTCAGCCTACAACACTTTTCCTGGAAGGGATATATTTGTTAAATATATTGCAGCACATTACTTAAATCTAAGGTACTATATAACCTACATTCTTGTGAAATAAAAATAAAGTACATATCATAATGGAGATAAAAGGTCACAACTACCTCAATAATTAACAGGGCGACGAAATGGTGGCGCAAAGATGAATGCTACACCTCAACGTACTAATAGACGTTACTCTACTCATAGAAAGCTATTTTATTGTTAGTACCAAATTTTAATTTTGAAGGAGACAAAATGGCACATATTTCATTGTTAATCCAACTTCCGAAAACCTGAACTTTTTGAGATGACTATCGTGTCGAATAAAAAGACACAAGAAGAAAAAAAGAGCGTGGATTATACCGCTGATATCTCGAGCTTGCTTACAAATAAACAGAGAGATACTCAGTCACGCCATGTCTGGTAAAATGTTGATACAAATGCAGTAAAGAGCTATATATTTGGGGAAGAATATTATGTGATGGACAATAGTTAGAACCAACTGGGTCCCATTTTTTGCAACAATATCAAATGGACTTATCTGTTACAATTGAGAACATAATAAGAATGCTTTCTATTGCAATATAAAATAAAACCCCGAGTTATTGATAAAAAAGAGCACAAAATTGTTGCTCATCGTTCAACCACAAAAGTTACACATTCCTCTACGTTCTATATACGGGACATAACATTAGAAGCAGAGATAGTACTACTTTCAATTAACAATTTAGTCTAAACATGAGTTGGTCCAACAAGGCAGAACAAAGAAGACCCATATTATCAAGACACAAGCAATCCCAACATAGTTAGCCAACAAGCATTACAAAAGAAGACCATATTCAAGGGTATACAAAAGCAATCCCTAACAATAGTTAGCCAACAAGCAATACAAAAGAAACCCATATTCAAGGTGTACAAAAACAACCCATAGAACAATCATGCAGATTTTTAGCAAAGATAACCATTAAAGTTTTAAGTTGTACACAAAAAATTATATAATACCTTTTTAATTACAATGACTCAATATGACACTCCACCCTTCGATGGATTTAGGTTGAAGCTTCTTCCTTCAATATAGTTGAAACACCTCATTTGCACGTTTTTCACCTTTGTCATTATCTTCGAGCTCTCTCTCCTTCTCCATTGACCCCCTCTCATCTTCTCACGACTAGCTTGTGCAATTTTCAGACAATTCAGCTGCAAGCTTGCTGTCTCTCTGCCTTTTGCTTTCTTCCAACATTTCTGTAATCTCAACTAGAGCTAAGTGGGAGATAAGAATGCATGGTTGATTTCTTGCTTTGCGACGAACTACCACCTTGTAAAACAGATCATGATGCATCCTAACACAAAAATACTTTCCTTCTTTGCCACCAACAACTTCCAAATATACTTCATGGGTGTTTTTTACCTTCCTTCATTATACTCAGCAAGTTCTTGATTCGGCCTACACAAAGTAACATTATATACTATCTTATAGCACCATCTATAATACATGCAGGCTACAATCCAACCATTAACAAAAAAATACCCACTAAATAACAATGAGTTGTAACAGATAAGGAACGCGCATATTCACATGTTACTACTCACATAATTTTTGTTTGTGTATGTATCTAATTTTATTTTTGTTTGTTGTATGTATCTAATATATCTCATCTCATTTTGTTTGTTGTATGTATCTAATTTTTGAGGAGTAGTAATTAGTAACTTATCATGCAAGTTCAACCCTCTGGCCTTACTCAATTATACCACTTTTCAGGACTTGCAGCCGTAAAGCAAGGGAAAATAGCTAAGCATGAGCATGCCAAAATGTGGGTGGTCTTTGTTGTGTGCCTTGTTGGCAGTGAAATGAATCTGATGGTGAGGATTGGAGGGTGTTGGTCACCAAGAGAAAGATTAGGATCGTCCACCATGAACCCTTAAACTTGGATTTGTCTTCTCACTTTTTCTTTTTTTTAATTTATAAACACAATCCAAAGCTAAGGTTTGATAGATGTTTTGTAATTTCACTGTGAAATATCAATAAGCACCATGATATAGTTTTATTTATATGAGATTTCTACATCTGTATGTGGGGTTATCTAGTTTATATTTTGTGTGTGATGTTACACTTTAAATTGCACACTCTTTTAACTGTATGTGCTGAGTATTCCTTTCATCCCAGTATTTTTGACGGGTTGCATCCCAGTATCAGTATGTCCCGTCTTCCCATATTCATGTGCCATTAGAGCTATGACTAACCGATTGCTTGCTTCATTCAGCTCATCAGATAACAATTTGGGATGGTATATACAAAAGGATGCTTCAAACAGCCATCCTACATGTAGCTGACAGTAGTGGTAAATCAGGTTATTTGAAGAAGTCTTATCAGAACAAGTACAGATGAAGCGCATTGCAATGGGATTATGTCTAATCGCAATACTCTGTAGTTGGTGTATTATTAGTATGACTACATGACAAGGTTTAGGTGACTTTGCGGCCTTTTCTAATTGTATTACTGTGTATATATGGTCCTGGGTTCGTAGTTGTTTTCTCAAGAAGTTTGTGATCATATACATTAACAGTTACCAGCTGACCATCTGTTCCCTTAGTTGTGTCCTACTAAAGCTTTAATTACTCACTGCTTCTTATTATTTCCCATGTTCAGAATTTGAAATTTTATGGATCGTTCAGTTTGCAGAAGTTGTATGAGAAGAAACTGAAGAACAAGAGCAAGCTAGGATGGAAAAAGAAGCATTCTTCAAAGCAAGGAAACAAGTAAGTTATGTGGTGTTTAGCTTGATTTGACTCACAGTAAGTTGATTTATCTCTTCTAATTTCTTTATTTAGTATATGTTCAGGGCAAATCTAGTACCCAATCTTTATTGGCACGCGATAGAATGCAATTAAACATATCCGGACCATATGGCCACCAAATAATTCACATAGAATGCAATAAACATATCCAGACCATAGCCACCAAACAATATCCACTATAGAAGCAATTAAACTTATCTAGACCATATGCCACCAAACAATATTTAAGAACTTATCATAAAAAAAATCATAACAAGTACTAACCATAGTTTTCTCGACTTATCACCAACTAATATCTCCTCCATCGGGCATTGAAGCCATGTTTTCTCATATACATCAACCGAAGAGGTAGGACACCATTCTTCTCAGTAGCCTACAATGAAACCTTATAAGAATAAAGCAAAGTGCCTTTCCATTTGAAACGATATGAAAGGAAGTATCAACTAGAACTCACCAAACGCTCTGCCACTTCAGTAGTGGAAATGCTCCTGGCGATGCCCAGGTTCAAAGGTGGTTTCAAAGTTTGAATAACGATTTTTCTTAGCCTTAACTGAACGCTTAACAAATTCAGGATTTCTGATACCCTTGCATTTCATATGATTTTCTGATTACCCTTGCATTTCATATAATTTTTCAATTAGAAAAGCAAACGAATTCGGTGGTGCTGAGAAAAATTGAGTGTAGAGTTTTCGAAGGTGTGGTGAGTTGGTGGGTTGGTTGGGGTAGGTTAGTTAGAGGTTAAATTAGGTTGCCACCAATGTAAAATAAAAAACTCGAGGTCACGGTGTGAATTCTAAAACCTCGAGACCACGGGTATAGAATATGAAAAATTAATGTGTCGCCGTGTGATTTTGATAAAACTCAATGCCACCGATATGAATTCCCTAAATATAGAAAAATTTACTCTTGAAAATAAAACATAAAATAGAAAATTAAAATTAAAATAAAAAATCTTATCTATAACCAAAAATAAAACAATGTGAAATACAAAAAATACTTCTTTACCTAAAACTTTAATTATAATAAGCCAAAAAATTATTGACCCTTATCTAAAAATAGCTTTAAAAAACTAAAAGAAAAACATTAAAAATATTTATGAATAATATCAATTCATATTAATGTCTGAAAAAATAGAAAAGTAAAAAATCTATGTAAATAAAATTAAAATAGAAAAAAATAGATAATTAAAAAAAAGTTATGTCTTCTATTTTAAAAATGTTGTAAAAACCAAAATAAAAAACTTATTATTTCATTAAACAAAAAAATAAGATAAAAGTCTTGCTTGAAAGAAAATAGAAAAATTAAAATTAAAATTAAAATAATGAAAAAATTAACTATACTAAAAGACTATGCACGAATCGCGTGCATTCTTACTGTAAAAAAAAGTAAAATAGAAAAAAAAAGTTTTAAAAGACGCTTTTCTATATACAAAATGTTAGTCGAAAAAACAAAAATAAAAAAAACAAAAATTTAAATATTTTATAAAAAAAACGTAACGTAAAAAAATATCTTATATATATACCGGTTTATCTCATTTATGCTCAACAATTGTAGTTTCTCACTTGTGCCTAATTTTTTTTCCTTTCTTATTCGTATTTATGTTGGAAATTTGTTTCATTCCCGTTTGTTTGTTGTTATATGATTAGAAAGTGGCACTTAACCAGGCTTTTTTTCTTTCACTGGTTGTATTTTGCCAATTCCATTCTTTTTTCTTGTGTTMCGCATCAAAAAATGTAATTCAACTTCAAAATAATTATTAATTAATGATGTTTATTGATCCAAACATGTGTTTTCAGGGTTAAAAGAGAGTTGACTCGATATTTCCAACTTTTCTAGATGATTACTTTCAAATTAAAATTACGATGAGATTTTTTTATAACATGATAATATATCTTTCGTAGGTATAACTTAGCGTATAATTAAATATTAGACAAATAGTGTTCATCCTCATAAACTTGTACGACACGTGCATTTCTTTAAGAGAGTTTTATTGTTAGGGTTAACAACAATGGGAAAGATGTTATTGTTAAGGTTAAAAACAATATGATGGACTGATGGTCGTGTGACTTTCGTTTCTTGTATGGAGGGAAGTAAGTAAACTGAAAAAGGGTAAAAAGATGRCTAATTAAAAATTTCACAATTCTTACAAAGGTTTTATAGAAGTTGAATATGACCATTGGCGCTATCACATCGCGCCGAGTGTCAAATTGTTATTGATTTTCTGTATTCCCTATTCTTTAGATTGCAACACTTGTTTAATATAAGTGCCTTATTCGAAACTGTGTTTTAGGTTATGTTCAGTTCAACTTATTTAAATATTCTAGTGCATATTAAAAAAAGAGTTCAGATCATATCAGAAAAATTCAAATTAGATCAGATCAGATAAGAAAAATTCAAGTGATCAAACCAGGTAAGAAAAATTCAGATCATATCAGAAAATACTAAAAACAAAGGAAAAATGGAAACGAATAATCCCATCTTTTAGTGGTTTTCAATGAATAATCTGAACTGAGTGATATTACGGAATATACTAACCTTTCATACTTATCTTCAACTATTATATTAAATGACTAGAAACCTGATAATCAGGTCTTTCACTCATTCTACCCATTTTTTCTATTTTTCCTTTATTTTTTTTTTTAAAAACTCCATTCATCTCAAACCACCACCCACCCCKCCCCKCCKCCCRCAAATCGCCACCCKCCCCKCCCTCAAACCGCCACCCTCTCTCGCTGGCCCTCAGACCTCTTCCCCCACCCTCCCTCGCCGCTCCTCAAACATCCTTCCACCACCCAAAAACAACCCCCACCACCCGAAAATAACTCCCCACCCTCAAAAAATCCACCGACACCCTCGAAAATAACTCCCCACCACTCGCCACTCTTCCCCCTCCCTTGCTGCTCCTCCCCCGCCCCTCGAAACCCTAACCATAACCACCCTAAAATTTCCAAAAAAAAAATAAAAAAAAAACGAAATCGAATTGGGAATTTGAATTGGGAATCGAGTTGTGTGCGATGGCAGTTGTGTGCGATGGGGGTTTTCACGGCGATTGTGTGCGATGGAGGGGGCACGGAGGAGGGTGATAGTGGGAGGGGATGGCAGGGCAGGGGAGGGGGGTTTGAAGAGTGAGAGGAATAATAATAATAATAATAATAATAATAATAATA
>SNQN01002947.1:36770-57920 GCA_008642245.1 Bassia scoparia
GCCCCACACATGAATACCCACCTCATCCACCAACCCTGCACACTACTGCCCTTAGTCGAACTCTTACCACAATCGCCACAATCTACACCCCACAATCAACCACCATCGCACAATCACCTATCACCTCGAAATCAACTTATCACCCTCGAAATCAACCCACACACACTCAAAATCAACCGTGAGCAGACCAGAAACCACCAAGAAAACCTACAACGACGCATCTCAACTTCGATTGTTTTTCTACGATTTTGTGCGGTAGATGGTGGTTTGATTTGTTGCGAATTTATGCAGTACGGGGTGGTGGTGGGTGTTGATTCGTTGTCTAGGTGGTGTGGGTGTTGGTGGTCCGGTGTGCAGCGTGTTCTAGTTGCTGCATAGGTTTTGCGGTTCAATGCCTTTGTTTGCGTGTAAGGTGAAGGTATGTAGGCACTGTGGTGGTGGTCTAAGGTAGTGAAGGTGGTGGTATGAGGTGAAGGTGAAGGGTGCGACGAGGGTGACGGTTGTTAGCTTGGTGTGGGTGGTGATGGTGCTGTGTGGTTATGGTAAGGGCTGGTGGTCCTTAGTTAAGTGTATATCAAAGGTTATAGTATTAATTAAGATTAATTAATTTTAGTTAATTAATCAAGTAAAATGTCATTACCCTGCTATTAGAGGGGAAACCTGAAATAGCAGGTCACTAATAGATTAGGTTCGCTAAAAGAAGATAAGGTCGAGATTATTTTGAGATAAACTTGAGTTAGATTATTTTGAGCGGAAGGTCAAAAGTTCAGATTATTTATTTCCATTTTCCTTTTTTTTAAGGGAAGGTATTAAATTTATATTTTCATTATTCTCAAGTTTTGTAAGCAAAAAGCCTACTTTAAAGCTCGCAAGTAATGTTTGGAAAGGGAACCAAAACAAAATCTCTATCAATCTCATCTAAACAAATTATAATAGGAGAATTCTATATGGTGCATTGATTTTGCCAAAACCACAACCAATCCACAAGCCTACGAGGTTTTAGGAATTCCATCTCGCCCGATTATATACACAAACTAACTTAAAACAATTCAACTTACCATCCCAACCACTTAACACACACCTCTGCACCACCACCTCCACGCCCCACCACACACCCCGACCACACCGTTAGCCACGTCAACCACCTACACATTCCACCCCAGTTAAACCACGACCACTTTCCCTCCTCCCCCACCCCACCACCGTCAAGCCGCCCACCCCAACACAACACATCCCCCACTCGCCCTGCCAAGCCAGATGCCAATAAAATCAGAAAACAAATTCAAAAAATCTCAATCACCCAATGATGAGGATGAACTGCTGGAAACATGATATGGTCTTAAGCAATCTCATGTGTTTGTATCTTAAAGTAGACCAACTAGTGAAACTGCCTCCTCTTTTAGAAGAGATAAAGCAGAGAATCATCAGATAAACAGTTTGTGCTTATGTAATGTTGATCCACAACTATGTATGTCATAATGAATTATCATAAACGAGATTCAAGAACAGACATGTCAAAGATATTTGGGCATATGTAGCAATATAGCATTAGTATTACACTATACATTAAGGCTGGTCAGCATAAAAAAGCCGATTCATTCTTGAAAAAGTTGAACAAATTTTGGATAATTCAAGCAATCATGACAATGCTACACACTACAAGAAAAAGGCAGTTAGCGACCACCCTTGCGACCGCTTTGAGTGAAAAACGGTCGCAATTTTGATTTAGCGACCGAAGGAGACCAATATTTGGTAGTCGCAGAACCTTGGTCGCAATTTCAATTTAGCGACTAAATTGTGGTAGTCGCAATATTTGCGACTACTTGGCGACTACCCTACGACTACAAGAATAGCGACTACCTATAATTTATAGCGACTGAAATGGTGGTTGCAATTGTTCAACTAACATAATACAATAGAAACTACTTATTGTCGCAATTTCTAGCGACTACAATATACTTTGGCGACTGATTTAGTAGTTGCTATCTTGATAATGGAGACCACACTTTTGGTTGCTATTTTGCGACTACTATGGTGGTTGCAATTTTTAGCGACCAAAATAATTGTATATAGAGACCAATCTTTTTTGGTCTCCATTTTTGCAACTAATTATACAAAATGGAGACTTATTCCTGTTTACTAATTATGGAGACCAAATAATAGAGAAATTGCATTTTCTATTGCAAATATAATAATAAAACCTTCCGATTGATTGATAAAAAAGAGCACATAAATTGTTGCTCTCGTTCATACACAAAAGCTTACAAATCCTGCTCATCGTATTCTAGTAATACGGACATACATTAGAAGTACTACTTGTAGAAGTACTTACTTTTCAATTACAATTTGAGCTCTAACAATTAGTTAGCCAACAAGGCATAACAAAAGAAACCCATATTTCAAGGTATACAAAAGCAATCCCTAACAATTAGTTAGCAACAAGGCATATACAAAAGAAGACCCATATTTCAAGGGTATACAAAAGCAATCCTAACAATTAGTTAGCCAACAGCTATAAAAAGAAGACCCATATTTCAAGGGTGTACAAAAACAACCCATAGAACAATCATGCCGATTTTTAGCAAAGATAACCCATTAAGTTTTTAAGTTTGTTAGCACAAAAAATTATATAATTACCTTTTTAATTACATGGAACTTCAATTATGGGACACCTCCACCCTTCGATGGATTTTGAGGTTGTGAGCTTCTTTCTTCAATATTAGTTGAAACACCTCATTTGCCACGTTTTTCACCTTTGTCATTTATTTCGAGCTCTTCTTTCTCCTTCTTCCATTGGACCCTCTCTTCTCATGTCTTCACGACTAGCTTTGCAATTTTCAGACAATTTTCAGCTGCAAGCTTGCTGTCTTCTGCTGCCTTTTGCTTTCTTCCAACATTTTCTTGTAATCTTCAACCTGAGAGCTAAGTTGGGAGATTATAAAATGTCATGGGTTGATTTCTTGCTTGCGACGAGAACTACCAGCCTTGTAAAACATCGATGATGCATTACCTAAACCATATACTTTTCCTTTCTTTTGGCCACCAACAAACTTCCAAATATACTTCATTGGGTGTTTTTTACTCCTTTTTCATTATACTCAGCAAGTTTCTTGTTGTATCGCCTACACAAAGTAACATTATATACTATCTTATTAGCACCATCTATAATACATGCAGGCTACATCCAACCATTAACAAAAACAATACCCCACTAAATGAACAGATGAGTTGGTAACAGATAAGGCAACGCTGCATATTCACATGTAACTACTTCACATAATTTTTTGTTTTTGTATGTATCTAATTTTTATTTTTTGTTTGTTGTATGTATCTAATATATTCTACTTTCTATTTTTGTTTGTTGTATGTATCTAATTTTTGAGGAGTAGTAAGTAGTAACTGATCATGCAAGTTTCAACCTCTGGCCTTACCTTCAATTAACCACTTTCAGGACTTGCAGCTCTGTAAAGGCAAGGGAAAATAGCTAAGCATGAGGTCATGCCAAATAATGGTGGTTGCGTTGTTGTTGTTGCCTTGTTGGCAGTGATGAATCTGATGGTGAGGATTGGGGTTGCAGGGTGTTGTCACCAAAAGGAATAGGATTCGTCACTACCATGAACCTTAAACTTGGGATTTGTCTTCTCACTTTTTTTCTTTTTTTTTAATTTATAAACACAATCCAAAGCTAAAGGTTTGATGAGTTTTGTGAATTTCACTGTGAATAATATCAATAAGCACCATGATATAGTTTTATGTATATGAGATCTTCTATCATCTGTATGTGGGTTATCTAGTTTATATTTTGTGTTTGATGGTTACACTTTAAATTGCACTACTCTTTTTAACTGATGTGCTGAGTATTTCCTTTCATCCCAGTATTTTTTCGGCGGTTGCATCCCAGTATTCAGTTAATGCCCGTTCTCCATTATTCATGTGCCATTGAAGCTTATGACTAACCGATTGCTTGCTTCATTCAGCTCATCAGATAACACATTGGGATGATATTATAAAAGGATGCTTCAAACAGGCCATCCTACCATGCTTAGCTGACAGGTTAGTGTAAATCAGGTTATTTGAAGAAGTCTTATCAGAACAAGTACAGATTGAAGCGCATTGCAATGGGGATTATGTCTAATCGCAATACTTCTGTAGTTGGTGTATTATTAGTATGACTACATGACAGGTTTAGGTGACTTTGCGGCGCCTTTTTCTAATTGATTTACTTGTGTATATATGGTCCTGGGTTCGTAGGTTGTTTTCTCAAGAAGTTGTGATCATATACATTAACAGTTACCAGCTGACCATTGTTTCCCTTAGTTGTGTTCCTTACTAAAGCTTTTAATTTACTCATCTGCTTCTTATTATTTCCCATGTTCAGAATTTTGAAATTTATGGATCGTTCAGTTTGCAGAAGTTGTATGAGAAGAAACATGAAGAACAAGAGCAACTAGGATGGAAAAAGAAGCTTCTTCAAAGCAAGGAAAGCAAGTAAGTTATTGTGGTTGTTTAGCTTGATTTGACTCACAGTAAGTTGATTTATCCTTCTTCATTTTAATTTCTTATTTAGATTATGTTCACGGGCAAATCTAGTACCCAATCTTTTTATTGGCAGCGATAGAATGCAATAAACATATCCGGACCATATGGCCACCAAATAATATTCACATAGAATGCAATTAAACATATCCAACCATATGGCCACCAAACAATATTCACATAAGAATGCAATTAAACTTATCTAGACATATGCCACCAAACAATATTTAAGAACTTATCATTAAAAAAAATCAGTTAATCAAGTACAACCATAGTTTTCTCGACTTATCACCAAACTAATATTTTCTCTCCATCGGGCATTTGAAGCCCATGTGTTTCTCATATACATCAACCGCAAGAGGTAGGACACCATTCTTCTCAAGTAGCCTACAATGAAACCTTATAAGAATAAACAAAGTGCCTTTCCATTTGAATAACGATATGAAAGGAAGTATCAACTAGAACTCACCAAACGCTCTGCCACTTCAGTAGTGAAATGCTTCCTGGCGATGCCCAGGTTCAAAGGTGGTTTCAAATTGGTTGAATAACGATTTTTCTTAGCCCTAACTGAACGACTAACAAATTCAGGAATTTCTGATTACCCTTGCATTTCATATGATTTTTCTGATTACCCTTGCATTTCATATGATTTTTTTCAATTAAGAAAGCAAATTCGAATTTCGGTGGGTTGCTGAGAAAAATTAGTGTGTTAGGAGTTTTCGAAGGTTGGTGGGTGATTGGGTGGGTTGGTGTGGGTTAAGGTTAGGTTTAAAGTGAGGTTAAATTAGGGGTTGCCACCATATGTATAAATAAAAACTCGAAGTCACGGTGGGAATTCTCAAAACTCGAGACACGTATAGAATATGAAAAATTATGTTGTCGCCGTGTGGATTTTGATAAAACTCAATGCCACCGTATAGAATTTCCCATTATAATATAGAAAAAATTTACTCTTGAAAATAAAACATAAAAATAGAAAATTAAATTAAAATAAAAATCTTATCTAAACCAAAAATAAACAATGTGAAATTACAAAAAATACTTCTTTACCTAAAAAACTTTAATTATAATAAAGCCAAAAAATTATTGACCTTATCTAAGAAATTTAGCTTTAAAAAAAAAAAAAAAACATTAAAAAATATTATTATATAATATCAATTCATATTTAATGTCTGAAAAATAGAAAAGTAAAAAATCTTATGTAAATAAAAATTAAATAGAAAAAATAATACGAGTAATAAAAAAAGTTATGTCTTCTATTTTAAAAAGTTTGTTTTAAAAACCAAAATAAAAAATTATTTATTTCATTAAACAAAAAAATAAGATAAAAGTCTTTGCTTGAAAAATAAATAGAAAAATTAAAATTAAAATATAAAATTAATAGAAAAAATAACTATACTAAAAGACTATGCACGAATCTGCGTGCATTTCTACCTTGTAAAAATAAAGTAAAATAGAAAAAAAAAAGTTTTAAAAGACGCTTTTTCTATATTCAAAAATGTTAGTTATAAAAACCAAAATAAAAAATAAAATAACAAAATTTAATATTTTATAAAAAAAACGTAACGTAAAAAAATATCTATTATATATATACCGGTTTATCTCATTTATGCTCAACAATTGTTAGTTTCTCACTTGTGCCTAATTTTTTTTCCTTTCTTATTCGTATTTATGTTGGAAATTGTTTCATTCCCGTTTTGTTTGTGTTATATGATTAGAAAGTGGCACTTAACCAGGCTTTTTTTCTTTCACTGGTTGTATTTTGCCAATTCCATTCTTTTTCTTGTGTTGCGCCATCAAAAAATGTAATTCAACTTCCAAAATAATTATTAATTAATGATGTTTATTGATCCAAACATGTGTTTTCAGGGTTAAAAGAGAGTGACTCCGATATTTCCAACTTTTCTAGATGATTACTTTCAAATAAAATTACGATGAGATTTTTTTTAACATGATAATATATCTTTCGTAGGTATAACTTAGCGTATAATTTAAATATTAGACACAATATGTTTTCATCTCTCATAAACTTTTACACACGTGTTCTTAAGAGAGTTTTATTGTTAAGGTAACAACAATGGGAAAGATGTTATTGTTAAGGTTAAAAAACAATATGATGGACTGATGGTCGTTGACTTTCGTTTCTTGTATGGAGGGAAGTAAGTAAACTGAAAAAGGGGAAAAGATGCCTAATTAAAAATTTCACAATTCTTACAAAGGTTATAGAAGTTGAATTATGGACCATTGGCGCTATCACATCGGCGCCGAGTGTCAAATTGTTATTATTTTTCTGTATTCCCTTATTCTTTAGATGCAACACTTGTTTAATATAAGTTGCCTTATTCGAAACTGTGTTTTAGGTTATGTTTCAGGTTCAACTATTAAATATGTAGGTGCATCTAAAATATCAGATTATCGTTCATATTAAAAGTCTGCAAATTACAGGATACAGGTGAGAAAAATTCAAGTGAGTTCAAACCAGGTAAAGAAAAATCAGATCCATATCAGAAAATACTAAAAACAACAAGGAAAAATGGAAACAGAATAATTTCCCCATCTTTAGGGTTTTCACATGGTAATAACTGAACTGAGTGATATTACGGAATTTACTAACCTTTCAATACTTATCTCAACTATTATATTAAAATGACTAGAAACCTCTGATATATCAGGTCTTTCACTCATTCTTACCCATTTTTTCTATTTTCCTATTATTTTTTTTTTAAAAACTCCATTCATCTTCAAACCACCAGCCCCTCCCAACCCACCACCCTCAAATCGCCACCCACCCCACCCTGCAAACCGCCACCCTCTCTCGCGTGCCCTCAGACCTCTTCCCCCACCCTCCCTCGCCGCTCCTCAAACATCCTTCCACCACCCAAAAACAACCCCCACCACCCGAAAATTAACTCCCACCTCAAAAAATCCACCGACACCCTCGGAAAATAACTCCCCACCACTCGCCACCTTTCCCCCTCCCTTGCTGCTTCCTCCCCCGCCCCTCGAACACCTAACCATAACACCCTAAAATTTCCAAAAAAAAAATAAAAAAAAAAACGAAATCGGAATTGGAATTGAATTGGGAATCGGAGTGTTTGTGATGGCAGTTGTGTGCTGATGGGTTTCACGCGATTGTGTGCGATGGAGGGGCACGGAGGGAGGGTGATAGTGGGAGGGTGATGGCAGGCAGGGGAGGGGTTTGAAGAGTGAAGGAATATCATAATAATAATAATAATAATAATATTAATAATAAATATATAATAATAATATAATAATAATATATAATAATAATAATAATAATAATTATAATAATAATAAAAATACTAAAAAAGTATGGGGTAGCATAGCAGTAAGCACCAGTGAGTAGCAGTAGTAAAATTCAATTCAGATTAGATAACAAAGTTCAGAAAACAAAAAATTTCATATTAGAAATTTTAGAGGAATTGAACATAGCCTTATCTTCAAATTCTTTTTTTATTAATTTTTCGCAAATTTTAAAGGAAAAGATGGAAATAAATAATCTGAACTTTTGGTTCTCCTCAAAATAATCTCAAAACCAAGCCATGCACAAAGTGACCTGTAATTGTAGGTAAAAAAATGATGATTAACTTGTTTGACCAACCTAATTAACTAAAATTAACACCTAATTATTACAACTTAACTAATAAATTAAAACTAAAACTAAAAAAAACCACATAACCTTACCACTACCCTATCACTATCACCACCGACCACTACACCCACCACCGCGCCACTACACCCACCATCGTGCCCACTACACCCACCCAGTACCCTATTATTAACCTTTCAACTCACCCTCAAGGCACCCCCACCGCACCTTTTGAAACGAGGCCCTCGTAATGCTTCTCAATCCCACCACCACTAATTAAATCACCCTAACACCAGCCAGCACCTTCGCGACACCACTACCCTCACACCCTCGTGACACCCACACCACACATGTCACAATCCGCAACCCACAAATCGCACCATTACCACATAGCACAAAAGCCACCCAACCTCATCGTCATCCGACTCCTCCTTCATCTCCTGATTTTTAGCCATCACACAAAGGATCGACGTGGAACGTGGTGCAATTATTTGAGGGGTGATTGGTTGAGGTGGGGCTAGACGCGTCCGATCTTAGTGGAGAGAGGCTGATGTGTGGAAGTGAAGGAGGTAATGGTGTGTGATTAGAGTATGATGTTGTTCATGGCTGAGAGAGAGGGTGAGAGTTAAAACAGAAAGAAGAAAAAGCAAAAAGAATAAAGGAAAAAAATATTAAAAAATTAATAATTAACATGTTTAACGGGTTAAAAGTTAAAAGGATCATTTGGGATGATGAGGGTACAAATCACTATTATAAGTCAAGGGGGAGCTATGGTGTCCCCTATAAAAATACTTTTTTTACCCCTAACTTATCTTTTAAAGAAAATGATTTATTAAAACCTTTACATCCTTCCTAATTATATATATTCAAAACTATTATCAATCAAACAATCAAACCTTATTTTGTTTCGTCAATTACAATTACATTGTTCAATTAGTTTTAAATTGACGCCCTTAATTAATTCAATTGCTCAATCAGTTCATCAATTCATTATTTAACTTTCTAAATAGATAATTCAATTAAAAAATTTCCTAAAGTAATCCTTCAATCAATAACTAAATTTTAATCGCTAAATACAATTTGTCAATAACAAAATTAATTCCTTCTTTTTTATCAAATTTTCATCATATGTCAATCAATCAATTACTATATTATATTATTAAACATACAACAATTGATATTTATAAAAAAAACATAAATTTCTCTTGATGATTATAAATACTCACACGCTTCTTCTATTTTCAATCAAACAAATTGTCGTCTTTTTTTTTCTTCTAATTCTAATGTATCCTATTTTCACTTTTTTCAGCTATGTTTCTTTTATGTTATTTTTCATTTTTCGAAACTTATTAAATTGAAAAGAAATTTAAGTAAAATAAAATACAAAGACAAAAGTGAAATTTCTAACTAATTACAAAACTCATAAACGTTATTTAATTGTCAAATTGTTATTTATTGACATTATGTCATTGTGGTACGAGTAATTTTATTTATGTATTTCAATACATTAATCAACATTTATGTTTTAATGATTAAAATTAGCATTAGATAAAAAAAAAACAATGCACGCATCGCGTACAAAATTGAACTTAGTAAAGATTATTCTGAGATTAACTTCAACCCGAAGATTATTCAAAATGTGAGATTATTTATTTCCATTCAAAACACCAAAGGTCCAAATAAATCAATCTCCCGGACTACTGTTAGAATTTTTAAAACCCAAAACCCTGCCATTTTTCACAAATTCACATATTTCATCAGAGCTTTGATTGAACATCAGTGGTTTGATTATGTGATGGCTGCCTCAATCTCCAAAACCTTGACCAAAAATATTCGCTTCATTGCATCTCATCCTTCATCTTCTTCTCAATTACCTCGTTTCTTCACCACTTCTTCTGCATCTGCATCTGTTGTTTCCTCCATTGATGAACCTCTTTCACACCCTTCTCAACAACCCCAACATCAAGGTCTCTCCTTTCTCCCCTTTTTCCTTCCCCATTTGCTGTTTTTGTTGATGGGTTTTATTCATATGAATTGAATTGAATGATTTGTTGTGAGTTGAATTGAAAGTTCTCAACTTTACTTATGATTTGTTTGAATTGTGGGTGATTATGATGATTGAGCAGGAAAACAAAGAGGAATATGGTCAAAGCTGTTTCTTTTTCTTCCTGGGGCTATGTCTTTTGGTCTTGGCACTTGGCAAATCTTTCGAAGAAATGACAAGGTGCCTTTCAATTTTTGTTGATAATTATGGTTTATTTTCGCTTAATTTTGTGGATTCATATTTGTTGTGAAGAAATATAATTAATGGGYTTTTTACATTGTAAGATGCTTGCTTAGTTGCTTTCATTGGTATCAAAAGAAATTTTGACATTTTGCTACCATTGGGCTGTTGGTGAGCTGTTGTTGTTATTGAAATGAAGTGTTCAATAAGAGATTTCTGAATTTAGATGATGATTGTGTTTCATTTTTTTTTTTTTTTGGAACTGATTTATTTTTACCCTTTCCGAATATTGTGATGATGTGAAGAATAAGGTTTACTCCAATATTATGGTATGGAATAGTAATTAATAATGCAAGAAAAAAACATTGGGGTTCTTGTTGGGATTAATGATCATTAAATACATTGTTAGTACTTAGTTCAAGTAAAAATATTAGTCTCTGGGAACCGATATAGTGTATTCGTGTATCGGAATGGAAGCTAGAGTAAAGCATTTCTGTTAAAAAGGAGAGGAAAAAGGGTTACAAGGGTCTTTATTAATCATAACTGTCAACACAAACAAGCTCCATTACATCATTAAGGTCTTAGTTGAGCCAATCACGAAACTCATCATAAGCTGAGCTTTTTTTCGCTAAAAATGAGCCACCTTGCTTCCTGCTCTTCTAACAGAATTAAAGCAAACATAGGAACATTGCAGCACGTAAATATTGCTTGGGACCCTACCAAAAGTTAAGTATTCCTCCTTTTAAGAGCCTCAAACAGCAGCATGCTATCAGTTTTTGACACAAAGCTATGAAACCCAGAATCAAGTGCAACCTTAATCCCTTGCCTTGCTGCCATGACTTTGCTCACTACTACTGAACAACTCCCCATCCAAAAATCTCATTTTCACCTTAAGACATCTCCTACACCATGGTTCCCTCACGCGACACTGCTCCCAAACCCACCTTGTCATTCTTTCGGAAAGTGCCATCTATATTCAACTTTAGAGTACCCAGAATAGGTGGTAGCCATCTATGTTCGGCAGCAGGGCTGCAGGGGTCCTTTTAACCAGAGAGTAGTTAAATCCACAGACCTCCTATATTCCTCCAAACACCGAGAGCTTTCTTGACCTGTCCGTCACATCTCTTACAATTTTGCCAAAATACCTTTCGTTCCTCCCTAGCCAAATGGTCTAACAAAGAGCCCAAAAAATTTCCCACCATTCCTTAGGGCTTTTCTTCATATGATCCCATACGGCTATTCTGAAAGGAGAGATTGCTCACTTGCTCTGTGTTAAGCCTCAACGGGGAACCACAAATTTTGCATCTCAYTMCACTTCAAGATGTTCCATACACACTCAGTGGCTTCACCACATTTTGAGCACAGATGGTCAATTTTTATATGGGACTTAAACAAGTTTTCAGTTACTGGCAGTGCATTATTTAACGCTGTCTAAACAAAATTTACCTTTGGTGGCACACAAGCGTGCCATACCTTTTTCCATAATCCACCACTGTCCGTAGATCCCATCTTTTGTCCACCTCCATGCCCAAACATCTTGGCAAGGAGAAGAAGGGAGTACTGGAATTCTAATCTGTGCTGCTTCACAAGGTGATAAGATCTCACTAGTTAGTTGGGCACTCCACACCGTTCCTACCAGGAGTTCACTCACATAACATATATAGTTTCTTATGAATGAGGAACCAACTGCTGCTGGGACCCAAGGATTTGGCAAGGATCATACCATATCCTTGTTGACGTGCCATCTCAAATCAATCGCCTAACACCCTTTTTTAGCAAAGGTCTTGCTTTCAATATCAACGTGCATGAAAAGCTAGCGTTTAGAGTTATCTTAGCTTTGAGGAAGGTTAGTTTAAGGAGTACTTGCTTCTTAGAGTTATTAGGGGCGTTCCGTCATTGAGGATTCTCCATCATTGCTTAACAACTAAGGCCTTATTTAAAGCTTCAAGGTTTCTAAGTCCCTGCAATCACGTTTTGATCGACATAAGCTCTACCATGACATCCAAGGCATTTTCCTCCCACTCTTTTTTGGATGCCAAAAGAAAGCTCAAGTTCTTGAGTGCTRGACACATCTTCTCTAGCACAATGATAATACTATATGGTAAATTCTATTGAGCTTATTCGCCTTATTGGTATTGAAATGGATGAATTTATATTTTTTTGGGATATTCCCAATGGTAACCATGAGTTTTGGCCGATTCTCAGAGGTAACCATGAGTTTTTTTTAAATTCCATTGGTAAACATGAATTTTTTTTTTAATCCCAAAAATGACCATTAACCTTTAAAATAACAAATTTCGAAACTTAAAATTCAACTTTTTGAACCCTAAATTCAAGTTTACACCCGTAAACTATCGCAAGCATGCATAAATTACCATGTATTGTTCGAATTTATACTCGGATTGTCTAATTTTTAAGTTCAATATTGTTATTTTAAAGGTTAATGGTCATTTCTGTGATTTAAAAAGTTATGGTACCCATGGATTTTAAAAAAACTCATGGTTTCCATTGGGAATTTCCTCAGCTGTTTTTTTTTTTTTTGGGCGGGGGGGGGGGGGGGGGTATTCAAGGAGTTGGAATCAGCGCCGTATAAGTCTATCTGATTTGACTCATTTGGTCTGTTGTAGTATGAGACTGCTGGATCCAATACTCCAACTTGGTTTTATGATGGGAGAATTAAGGAAACAGAGTAGTTTTGTATCAGTGATTGTTGTTCGTGATTTTTGTTATTCTGTAGTCAAGAGGGTTATGGATTATCTTTTTATAGGGCTTCACTGTTTTTGTTATATCATATGCTAGAAAGATCAAAAAAAAATTAACAAATCACTCACAAAATTTATGTGGTTCTCTGACAAAGTGTTTGGTTATAGCCATAAGTAGAGGAGGGGAGGGATTTTATTGCTTTAAGGATTTTCAGAACACTAAATTAGGCTAGAGTGCAAAAGAAAGGAACTACTACAAATACGAAAAAGAGTAAGTAACCCGAAATAGGCCTCTGTGATGGGTTGTAAGAAGGGGTTACACAAATTCAAAGATATATTTCAGTTATTTCACCAATTTATGCTATAGTACTGTTTTCCTTGCTCTTCTTTCATGCACTGCTAACGAGGTTTTTTTTGGATCAATGATGTGTTGGTTAGTGCAACCTTTTTTTTCTTTTTCCCATGCGTACATGAAGATATGACCTTTACTCTTTGATGATTTGTTCTCCATCTTCCAATGCCTTTTGAGTTAAAGGATGGTAGGCGTCAAGCTTTCTTAATCAAGTTTGATTTGTATGTTTGAGGTGAATTTTTAAATTTTTTTTATTCATCAAAAGTTTGGCTTGTTGCTTGTTTGATACATACTACCCCTTTTGAATGTAATATTGGAGTAATTATACTTATAAGTTCCCTGTAGTAGTTTTCTTCTCTCCGTGAATCATTCATGACATAGTTGTAGTGTTGGATATGCGCGTGTTTGTAACAAGTTTTTGAAAGTTTTGATGTGATACTCTGGCATCATAGAGTTTCATAGAAATTCTCTAAATGTTTGTTTGTTGGTAGATGCTTTGGTTGTACTTCTTCCGTTTCGTTTTAATTGCCAACTTTTGCCATAAAAGGAAATATCATTTTAATTGCAACTTTCATTTTTCTTTCCATTTAGGGTAAGTTTTTAATTCTGAAAAGACTATTTTGCCCTTATGAAAATAACTTAAAACATATATTAAATCAACTTAATTCATAATTATTTTCCCTTATTCGAACCTCACTTATAATTAAACCCTCACCCACCACACTCCTCCACACCAACACCACCAACACGCAGACCTACCACCGGAAGATCTTCGCCGACTGCGTGGTTGTGACGACAGAGATAACGCGCGACACCGACGCAAAAGAACGCGCGACGCAAGAGGAGATGGAGAGAGTTTGAGGAGGAGAGAGAAAGTGGTAAAAGACGCCATTGCCATGCCGAATTTGGCAAGAAGAGCGCGCGACCCACTAACCGCCACCCTATCCACTTCGATTTCATCAAAGTCGAAACCCCACCATCTTCTTCATCTTCATTCGCGATCTCTCTCTCACTCCCAATCTCTCTCTTTCTCTTTTCCTAGGTTTCGTGGGGGGTGGGGTTTTGGGTGGAGTGGTTTCAGATCGGTGTGGTGGTGCATGGGTTGATTTGGGTTCGGTTGGGTGGGGATGTGTGGTTAGGGTTTGGATGGGTTGGTTTGGTTTCGATGGTAGGGATTTGGTGGTTAGGTTTGGTGGTTTGATGGTGGCTGGCAGTGGTCGGTGGCACTGGTGGTGGCAGTGGTCGGTGGCAGACTGGCACTAGTGGTTGGTAGTGGTGGGTAACCTTTCCCTTCCTCTCTTTTCTTACTCATATTAATTAAGGGTATCTTAGTCATTTCTACACATAAACACAATTGCAAAACTTGCCTAGGAGTCCGTTTCGACTCCAAAGTTGCAATCTTTACGAAACGGAGGAAGTATATAAAGTTACTTGGATTGAACAAGTATTTATTTTTAATTTCTAAGCTGTTTTGTTTGACTATGGATATATGCTGGTGTAGATCAAAATGTTGGACTACAGAAAAGAAAGGCTGGAAATGGAGCCAATTCAGTTCAATGCTATAGCTCTAGATGAAAATTCAAATACTTCAGAATTTCGAAGAGTAGTTTGTAAAGGAGTCTATGACGAGAAGAAATCAATATATGTGGGCCCACGATCCAGGAGTATATCAGGAGTCACAGAGAATGGATACTACCTTATCACACCCCTTTTGCCTATTTCTGGCAATCCTGATAGGTGAGTAGAATGTTGATACTCTTGTTTGTGAGTACTGAGTATGGCTAGCTTTGAAATTGTGAAGAAATAGTGTTGATCTATAATTCTTTCTTAACTCTCTTCTTACTTGCCCACTGCATTCTCCTCTATGTAAGTTGACTCTCCTCTTCTACATAAGCTATATGATTTAGAGTGGTGGTATCGACTGGAATGTTATTYTAGTTATGGTCTCTCGCATAATTCTGTGATGGTGCTTCCTTTTCTGCTTAATAGTGTTCTGTTTTTGTGTTGATCATTCATCAAGGATATCACTAGCTGAAAAATGGTATTTCCGTACTTGCACTATTGTTTATGAATTGTCCCTGTTAAAACTTGTAATTTACGCACTTGAAGACTAAGAGCTTTTCACCAAAATAGCCATGTTTATAGTCTAGATATGTATGGCTAAAGTCTAATTTAGTTATAACTTAGAAGAAAGACCTAATGATCAGGCTCATCAACCACTTCAACATTCGCAACAACTTCTATGACTTCCACAACTTTATGAATTACAAGTTCTCTCTGTCTCCCCTGGTCCCTTATCAGGCCTGACCTTGCTGCTTCAACTGCGGATATAACCTTTCCTTGCTGCTCCACACTCATCCTTATCTCTCCTCTTTCCCCTTCATCATTGCAACTTGTATAGAAAAGGGAAAAATTTAGGTAGACCAAAACAATCGAAACAGAATAACGACTTAACTTGTATCTCATTTGTAAAAACTAGACCAGTAGAAACGGCGGCTCCTAGCACATTTTGGAACAATAAGGTTTTGTATTTGAATTCATTGGCTACTGGGCCTTTTCCAGGAACTTTACAGGGAAATTCAACTGATTCTTTTGATGTCAAGTAGAGGGGGAGAGAGAGAGAGAGAGGAGATGGTGGGAGCTGTGACACAGGGAACAAGAGAGTAAGAGGAGAAAAGTGATGGATGCTTGACCAGAGATAGATCAGTTGTGAGTAGGGAGATCGTTCTGGAAAATAAAGGAAGAGTAGATAAAGGTGGGCTCAGAGAGGTCTCAGAAGAGATTTTTATTGTAAAGCTTGGGTCTCTTTGCAATATATCATGTCTTAGTCCTTTATGGAATTATATAACCAAAATAGCTATTCTAATGAAAATTCTGGAGTCTGTTTTCATTTTCTACTATTTCTGTGCTTGTATTATGCTCTGTGCAGCTGTGCTTAATCAGCTATATAATATGGTTGTTCTATCTTCTTTTCCCTTGGCTGATGATGCAAATTTCAGTATTCAGATCCCAGTTTTAGTGAATAGAGGATGGGTTCCACGTAGCTGGAAAGACAAGGCATTTGAATCATCTCAAGATGCTGAAGACGCTAATAATGTACTCAGTGCCTCTTCATCATCTGATGAAAAGCGTTCTTTCTGGAAWTTTTGGTCCAAAAATCCTCAAACCAGTGAGGTTCTACTTCATACTGATACTGACGTTTTACAGACGTTTTACATTGAGTAGGTGTATTGAGGGATGATGACATTTCTCCATTCTTTGGATGCAGGAACAAGTTTCATCTGTTAATCCTGTGGAAGTAATCGGTGTGGTTCGCGGAAGTGAGAAGCCGAGCATTTTTGTTCCAGGAAATGATCCCACCTCTGGTCAGTGGTTTTATGTTGATGTTCCTGCTATTGCCCATGCAACAGGGCTTCCGCAGAACACAATTTACATTGAGGACATTAATGAAAACGTCACCCTTAGCAATCCGTATCCCATTCCCAAGGATGCGAATGCATTGATTCGCAGCTCAGTCATGCCGCAAGACCATCTTAATTATATGATGACATGGTATGTGCTTTACCATTTGAAAACTTTGCTATTCATACACATGCAAAATCTGTTCATTGTTCTTTAAAAAATATCTGCCGTAATATTTTTACTGTTACCTGTGGGAGTTTTAATACAGTATGTTTATTTACTGTTTTACCACCTATTTGGAAGGGCCTGAAATTAAGATTTTAAGTGTCTGTTAAGCTTGTTTTGATTTCCAAAATTGGCTTGGTTCCAAGATGTAGAATCCATGTTGAATCACCATTTAGCAGGACTACTAGGACTTGGGTCTCTTTCTTGGGCGAAAGTCAAGTGATATCATAAAAGCGATTTTACTTAAATCACTCTTTTCCACTGTAATCAATTTTCCACTAAATGGCTTGATGTGGGGTTGGAATCAGAAGCATAAGGCGCATAATGAATTGTCAAAATTATTGATTTGGGACTCTATTGCCATCTTTGTAAGGAGCGTATCTGGTCAGCTGACAGAATGTGGAGGTTTGACTTTCTGGGTCATTTCTGGTGAAATCGTTAATCTGCTACCAGGGGAGACCTCCAATAGTAGATGATAAACTGATTCTGGTTGCGCCTTTTCTGTATGTATATATTTGGTGCAATGAAACTGCACATTGTACAGTTGGATTATCCAGCTTTGGGACATTAGTACAAAACTTTACATCCTTGAATCCATATATTGTAAAGTGATGCAATGAGATGTAGTTGGCATTGAATCAATTACTAATTCATTGAATTGCATTGTTCAATACTTCAATATTGTACCAAGCCAAATAAAGTTTGTGGTGAAGTTAGGTGCTGCCTAACCTCTGCTATTGGTGCTACCACTCCCATTTCCTGTTTTAACTTTCAAAATCTGCAGTTGTATTTCTTTTAAAAAGGGAAATAGAAGCTCTCATTGTAAGACAGCTTCCTAACACGTGGTATTCATGTGAAGCAGGTATTCTCTATCAGCTGCAGTGACATTCATGGCTTACAAGAGATTGCAGCCCAGAAAAATCCGGAGATAATGTCTCTTTATCAGACCATGCTCTGTTCAAGTACACTGAAGCTCAGGTGCTCTCAAGTCAATTTTTGGTACCATTTGGCATCATACCACAAACAGGCCTGTTTCGCTAGTGATCACCTATTCTGGTAACTAGTACAAGACAATAACATTAAGTTTGCATACCAAAGACTTGGAATTCAAACCATGCTAGCAATGTTGGAATTCATTGAATAGGATTTGTTCTTTTTTCTACCACCGAAAACAATGGTGTACAGATTGCTATGCAGGTCTGCAGAAATGTGYCCGTCATACCATCTAGACATCTAGTTCCAAACAAACTAGGGTAGGGAATACAGCATCATTGGTCATCTCTTGTATTACTAATTTTTTTGTATGGTTAATGGTATAAGGCTAATCATACGGTTATGGTTGAGGAATTTTGGTAGGATCAACAGTCAACACTCAATAAAATGAAATGTTTCTTTAGTCCTTATGCAGCTTTGATTACTCGGCTCCTGTATTCAGCATTCTGGTTGTTTTATGGTGATATAAGAGAAATAATAGTAGTATTAGCAGCTGAACTAGAGAGAGTAGTTTGTAAATGGATGTACTTTGTCGCCTCTTGAGCGGACTGCGGACAGCTCCAATTTGTTCTATTTGCTGCTAATGTTCTGCGAATTTCTTTGACACTTGTGCTTTACATTTGAACAAACTCGATCTTGTGGATTTATGAATCGTTTTGCGTTATATGCAGAAACAACACGTTTTCATGAGCTCTACAAGACTTAAATATACCGGGTCCATAATAATCTTATTGTGAACATGTAAAGTCACGTGACTACTCCTTTCCGCATTTCCTTATCTCATTGCCAGGTGTCTCACTAACCACAATTTCATTCACTTTAGCCTTATCCACTCATATTTGGTTTTTATATTTTGGATTTGCTATAAACTACAGTAGATTGATTAATTGTCTTTATTTTGTATTTTTCTTGTTTCGGTATCTTCTATCTTAGAAAATAATATAATATGATACAGAATTAATATTATAAGTATTTAAACTCACTATATAGCACACACACAATATAGAAGTATAGTGTAGATTATATTATAAGATATAAAAGTACATTATATCATACAATACAAAATAAATATATTATATTATATTGGGAGTACATATATCTTACACAAATATAAGATATAAATGTAGAGTATATTATATATTATATATATAGAAATACATTTATTATATCGAAGTACGGAGATATAATATCACACACAGGTATATACAAATATATAAGTACTATATGATACTGAAATATATATAACGTATGAAAATACACAATATCATTCAGAAGTACTAATAACACACAAGCTAAAATAAGTATAATGATACAGAAATATATGTTATCATATAAAAGTACACAATATCTCAGAAGTTATATAATAACACAAGTATAAAATATAAGTATATGATCAAGAAATATATTGTATCATATAAAAGTACACTCCTTGTCAAAAAAAAATATAAAAGTAACACAATATCATACAGAAATACATAATATCACATGTAAGTATTTTATAAAGATAATATAAGTATAGGATAGAAAGTACATCATATCGTATTAAAATACAAAATACATTCAAAAGTACATAATATCACACACAAGTATATAGATATAGTATATGATACGAAAGTATATATAAAATATTTAAAATACACAATTAATCGCTCATAAGTACATAATAATATCATACACAATATAAGATATATAGCATATTATACAGAAGTACATTATATAATATATAAAGTATACAATATCACTCGAAAGTATATAATATTACACACAAATAGTATAATAAGATATAAATATATAATATAGAAGTATATTGTATCGTAAAAAGTAACAATACATTTAGAATTACATACACGAGTAGTATATGTTAAAGAGTATTTATATCGTAATAAAGTAAACAATATAATTTAGAAGTACACAATATAAGTACTCGTATAATGATACAACAATAATTACATCTATAACGTATTAAAATACACAATATCATTCAGGAGTACAAAATATAATTACACACAAGCTAAGTATAACATATAAATATATTATACAGAAGTACATTATATCGCATTAAGCATACAAATATACAATATCAATCGGAAGTACGTATATAATATCACACACAAATAGTACGACTGTACGAGTACAAAATATAAATATATAATGTATATAAGTATTTATATTACGAAGTATATCGTATAAAGTACACAATATCAATTAGAATTACATAATATTATACACAATTAGTATATGATAAAGAAGTATTTTATATCGTAATAATAAAGTAAGCAATATCATTTATAAATACACAATTTATACAAAAAAGTACGAAGTATATAAGATTAAAAATAAAAAAAAAAATCACTTTATGCATCATCTATCATCCACCATCATGTTCATCTTCATCTCTAACTCAGATATAAAAAAAAAAGATAAAAAAAGCACCCTACCTTTTTTTTCTTCTCACGCAGCCACAAAATCCAACAAATTCCAACCATCTTGTGTCATTATTGGGCTCAACCTCAACTAATAAATCTGACGCCCAACGTTTCTTCGACGATCCATCTTACTAGTTTGAGGTAGGTTGTTGACTGTTTTTTCTATTTTTTAGGGAAAAAAAAAGGAAAAAGAGACTTAGTTTGAGTTAAATATGACTTGAGTTTACTTGGGTTCACAGTAAAATTATTGTTAACCGGGTCCATGCAAAACAAGTTGTAAATAATAAGAGTCACTATATTGATAAAAAGGTTACTATATTAACCAAAAAGGGTCACTCTAATCTAATGCACAATAAATTTATTGTGCATCCGATATACCTAATACTTTTTCTTATTGCTTTTGGTGGTATTGTTTCATCTATCACAATTGGAAAGTCATGAAATTTTTAGTAATCAAACTCCAATCGATCAAACTTAGCTATTACGTGAAAATTAAACATCTCCTTAACACCCGCACCCCCTAAAATATAGGAATGGTCTTTGTTAGAATTCACTGAGAGAAAAAATAAATTAATTAAGTTATTTCTTAAAATTATAATATTCAAAGTCTGTACTATTACAATATATTCACTTTTTTTCCTCAATAAAATACTTAAGAAACTATTAACTATATGAACAAT
>SNQN01002948.1:10516-22855 GCA_008642245.1 Bassia scoparia
TAGACATGAATCAAGTAAGCAAGCAGCAAGCAAGCAAGTAACAGTAACCGTAGGTGTAGGTAAAACTAACGCATTTGTTTTGCAAGTACCGGGTACTTTGGCTTTCGTTTTACGAGACTTTGGTCTCTACAAACTCAGCCAAAGTGGAGGCTTCTATAGATACCTACATTTGTCCCTAGACCAATACGYCCGATGATAAGACACCCCTTTCAACACACAAGCTGAATTGAGAGAGAGCTAGGGCCCTAACAGGCCCTAAAAAGGCAAGTTTTCACTACACRTGGCACATTTCTGTACACAAAGCACCCTTAAAAAAGTAAGTTTTAATTTCAAAATAATTTTAACTTATTTTTCATCATTTTTCTAGATTTATTCGGAATTTCTCTGAATTTTTCTAAACATTTTTTGTAATTTTAGGAATTTTTAACAGTATAATTAATTTTACGATAATTAATTAAGTTATGAAAACAATTTTAAAATTCACTAAATTCTAACACAATGCACTATTTTTTATTAGGAATTTTATGAATATTTTCCCATAAATTTTAGAGTTATGGAAAAATAGTTATGAATTTCCTAAGCAAAAATGCGCACCCGAGCGAAACAGTTCGTTTTGGGAGCTTCGGGACCGCACCCGAGTGTGGGGCCCACATGAATATCTCCCCAAATCAATCAGTGCTTTTTTGTCAAAATTTCGCAATCAAATAAAATTAAATGATATTATTTCGATTTTATATTATACGCAATCTTCAAAAAAGGCAAAACAAATCAGCCAAAACTAGGCAAGTACTCTGCGCAATTGCGCCCAGTTTTGGGCGGAATTATGCCTAGTTTTGGGTGTAATTGCGCCCAATTCTTGCCTTTTTTGGKTTTGGCCTATAAATATAGGCTGACCCCCCTTCATTTGGCACATTCACGCACTCCATACTCTTCACATGATCCTCCCTTTGCCGTTTTCTCTCCTCAAATACTCTCTCTCACACATTCAAATTCACACAAATTATTTTGCATTTCAAATACAATTACAAAGTTCTTCAAGGGTTCTTTAAGGTTCTTAAGGGTTCTTCAAAGGTTCTTAAGGGTTTCAAAGGGTCCAAAGCATCATTCTTGATCGAAAGCACCGTGTTGCAAGGTAAGTTTGAGGCCAATGTCTCAATTTCTTAACACCCTTTTGCATGCTTGTTGAAATTTTGAATTTCTATGAAAATTAGCATATAATACTGATTAACAACTATTCGACATGAATTAAAATCAATCTTAGGCGCAACTTTTAATTCTTGTGGAATGCTTGTATGCTTGCAAATCACACTACTATTATGTCTTAAACAAGACCGGCAAATTGCATGTTCTCACGCCTAATAAGACTAATTCATGGACAAATTAGCTTTTAGGCACCCTTTAATACTGATCTAAACAACGCATGTCGTAACAACAAATTAGTCCTATGTGCATCTATTTCTGTTAAGCAACCCACATAGTAATTTGCATGCTTAGGGTTTAAACGGAAATTTGTTTGTTGTTATCTTTTTGACAATGGACTCGCAATGACCGAGTAGAGGCCGCTAGACGGGGGGGGGTGTTGTGCACTACTTCACCCATACCCTTGTCCCCTAATCTAGACCTTTGGTGCACTACTAGACATGGAGTCTTTCGTCTTGCTTTATGCAATTATAGACAAGGCTTAAAATGGGTTCCGTAGCTTCCCGAAAGAAGTGCGATGGCGACTTCCTTTACTCGTTTAGAGTATAAACACACAACTCCAGGCATACTCACACTATGCAAAAGCAAGAATTCAATTCTAGCAAAGTCCGAGTCATCAATTAATTGTACCCCCGGAACCCAGTCCAGCCCGGTGACGCCCCGCTGCCCATACACCTCGAGACACTCCGACTTGGACTGGCGGACTCCAACATCCTAGGAGTATTTTCCGCCACTTAAACCCAACTGGGGGCCTTTGTTTTGGCACCAACGTTTCGGGCGTCCGTGATTAACCTTTATCGGCACGGTGGCGATCCCCTTACTCGACAACACTCCCCCAACGCACTCACGTGCGGCTTCTGTGGCTCAAGCCCACAACACACATCGATGTAGGCCCAAGCCCCGCGGGGGCCCACGGTCTACAATTTGGCGACTTCACTGGGGATAATCACCGTTAGGTGAAGTGGACAGACTTGAAAGTCTCGTAATTCCATCATCACGATTATTGGATTTTTGCATGTGACCTTTCAAATAAGGTCACGCCTTAGGCTCCTTGGTCTCAATATGGGCATGTTCTATGCTGGAGACTGCCTTAAGGGGGGATACTACCTTAGTTGCATGTGGTTAATGGATCGCATGGCTAAGGCAAGTCCTATCCCGCCCATGCCGTGTGTGCACGTGTTATGGGATGCGTGTGCATAATAGGTATCTTGGCCATACATCGCTGATTGCTAGTGGTTAAAACTGGACCAAGCTCTACTTTTAGGCATGGTACCTCTTTTGACTTAACCTAGCCGACCATTAGTGCCCCTAGAACCGGACTCATGAATCATGAATCATGTTGCGTGGTTGCTTTGAACGTGCATATGTGACTTAGGACTCTTAGCCTTGTATGTTAGGGTTCATATGTATTAGACTTAACGCATCACATGAGCATATAGATCATGGCCGTCTTTAGTTAGACATAGGATCCAACATACATTATGCATTGTACCATCACTTTGTAAAAGGTCACTCCTTTCTCCAAAAAAAATAAAATTGTAAATAGGATGGGAGAGGATGACCATGCATTCCTGTAGGTTTGCATTGGCATCATGCATGTAGGAAGACGGTCATATTAGAGCATGCATGAGTCTATGAGTCAAGTGAAGCACCAAATTAATTCACAATCTTGTTACATGACAGAATTCAACATTGAGCCCCCCGTTTGGACACGCAAGGCTAATCAAAGGCTAGTTCGAGAGCAAGTCAGCTACTCCACCGTCCCATCTCCGCAAAGGCAACTGTTTCAAAGACCACCAAGGTCCAGGCTATCTCGAACATCCACCATGAACGACGAACACGTTAGGAAGATGGATGAGCTCGCTGACACTGTGGCAAACTTAGTCAAGATGGCGGAAAACCTTGCCACCAACTCTTCATCCGCCGCCATGGCTAAAAACATGGAGAAAATGATCAAGAGGCACATGGATGGGGCCATTTACTACGAGAACACAGAAAGTGAGATCTCCTCTACTGCCAAGCTCCCCGACAAGTTCTCGGCCAATGATCTCCCACAATTGAAGCCTACTGACGATCCCCGCTTCCATCTCAAGGCTTTTAAGGCCACTCTGGCTCTCAAGGGGTCTACTCTGCCTTCTATCCAAAGGTCTTTCCGCTTTCCCTTGCACCGGTGTGTCAGAAATGGTTCTTTTCCCCGTCTGAAAAGGAAGCAGAAACTTGGGAAGATGTTGCCCTTGCTTTCACGACTCGTTACAAGGGGAACATTCAAACTCAAATCTCTTCTCGTGAACTTGAAATTCTGAAGCAAGGCGAGAAAGAGGGGTTCACTGCATTCCTCTCTAGATGGAAAGAAACTGCTGCACAATTTGTCCATACTCTACCTGAAGCCGAGATGGTGAAGACTTTCATATCGAATTTGCAACCAAAATACAAGAATCATCTCCGCTACATGGGCCTAGAGACTTTCGATAAGGTCTACCACATTGGTATCACCATTGAGGATGACTTATTGAAAGAAAACAACTCTAACAATAACAAACCAAGATGGAACAACAACAAGAAGGACAATTCTGGTTCTTCAAACAATGTTTCTGCACTTCAAGCTACCTCTGGTTTCCCAAGGAATCAAGGTTTCTATCGCCCAAAGCGCGAATACTTCCCGTTGGGCATGACTTATACTCAAGCATTTGAGCGACTTCAAAGCAAAGGCAAGATTCACTACAAGAAAATCGTTTTCGGCCGACCGTCATCACCGACCGAAAATCGGTCGGTAACACCCTTTACCGACCGAAAATCGGTCGGTAACGTCGGTCGGATTTTCCTTCGTCGGTAAAATCCTTTTCACCGACCGATTTTCGGTCGGTGACCTAATACCGACCGCTTTACCGACCAATTTTAATCCCTCCAAAATTGGAGGGAAATCGATGGTTACCGACCGACTATTCGGTCGGTATTACCGACCGAATACTCGGTCGGTAAGACAATTTTCCCTCTAAAATAAATTGAGAGGAAAACCCTTTACCGACCGATTATTCGGTCGGTAATACCGACCGATTATTCGGTCGGTAAAGGGTTTTTATATAAATATTAATTGTTTACCGACCGATTTCGGTCGGTAAAATTGAAGGTGGAAAATAAAAAAAAAAATGAACTAGAAAGTTGCCTTGTCAGACAACTTTCTAATTCCAATTGAACAACTACATTTCAATCACAAGAAATAGAATATTTTATATATTTATATACAAATAACATTATATAAAATATCTTTACACTAAAATAGAAAAATTTATATATTTATATACTCTAAAAATAATAAACAGCAAAAGGGTTTGAGAAATCATTTCTCTTTCTAGAACCCTTCTTTGACTTTATCATCCTTTTATCCTGTGTCCATGCTAGGTGAGGATGCTTAGGCTTCAAGCTGAATTCAAGGCAGTCCAAAATTCTGTCCATCCAAAAATTTGAAGGACATTTAGTCAACAAAAAGACACCATTACACTTGGACCTAACAAGCTTAAGTATCTAAAACCAGAAAAAACCAAAGCTCTCTTTCACAAAAATATAAGAAATTAGGCATCACTTACTGAGTGCATATCAACACCATCATGACTCAGGTATCTGAAATCATTCCACAAGTTCAATGTTTCATCATACCCTGCATTAAATGCAAAAGGAAGAAATTGCATAAGCACCAAAAATAATATCACAAAATTATCAGAATTCAGTAACTCGCCTACAGTACACTTTTGGAAAGAATTTTCCACACGGCCAATGAAAAACCAATTCCACAATGCAAGGGGCGCTTTAATACAGAATATAATCATCAAGGTATCTGACGTAAAACTTGACATGGACGGCAATTAAACTGGCTTGGCTATACCAAATCCATCATCAGAAAAAAGGGCATGCCTTCAAATTTGATTTTATTCTAGAAACAGCAATACACCAACTCGGTCATCTTCATAAATAACTTGAAGATGACAAAATTGACAAGTCCTCCATCTTTATCAAAAGAAATTACATTTCTCATACACTATCCAAAGGACTTCGAAAGCTATAACAATTAAGAAACAATATAAGAACCTTACCTCCATAGTAATAGGGAGCAGACGGGTAGCCTGGTGGGTAATACATGTTCAGATTGGTAAAATCTTGGATGGGTACGGAAGAACGCTCATATGGTTTAGCCATGCTATTTATAGCATTGCGCGAACCAATGGAACCATACTGCACAGCAAGTGAGCATTCAGTAAAACATCATTGGAAAAGGAATATCAAGAGTGAATGAAATGGGAACCACTTAATCAAGCAACACGCATATATAAGCAGCTACCTTCTTTGGAGGCTCGTGAGCGTCAAGCGATTTGTTCTGAGAATCCAGAGCCAGCTTCTGCAACAAATCTGCTGCATCTGTAAGAGATTGTAAAGCAAAAATTAGAGCAAGCAATGAGAATAGAAGATGCGAAATAGCAACTTGAAGGTAGGAGTTAAGAGCATGGATATAAGTAATATACTAGCCATGCAGCATACTGTGCAAGAGAAAACCCAGACCAAAAACAGATTAAATCAAAACAATAATCGCAGCAAAACAATAATGTCCTTGCAAAAATTAAGAGCAAAACAGTCACTCTTATCTCCAACATAGAATATATGTGATAACACAATAGCCAGCACAACTTTTAATGAACGTTTCAAGACAGGTAGCCGTTATGCCAAATGGTCCATCCTCATCAGGATGGAATTTCTGAAGGAATCCAATGATACTGCGGTGTTCTGCAAGAACCTAGATATCGAACAGGAAAAAAAGAAGAAAAAAACGAATACAAAGACAAAATGTGAGCATATTGCCTTTCTCCTTAAACATGATCATAAGGGAAGAAGAAATAGGAGAAGATTTAGTACCTGAGCCAAAGAACGTGACGGTATAAATTCCACCATGCCTTCATCTTGCCCGGTTGCTAAGACTCTATATGGAGTAAGGTGGAGGTCAAGATTCTCCAATTTAAGCAACCGATCCATGAGAGACACCATTTGTATTACCTACAAGCAGCAGTATTATAGAGCATTAATTAATGAAATACCAAGTTACATCTACTCCAATAAATATGATATAAACTTCAAACATCAGCTAAAGCTTTGAGGTTCAGAATTGAAATTAGTAAGTACACGATGAACATACCAGTTGGTCTTGCCGCAAGTCATCACCCTTCTTAAATATAATCTTACAATTTTCTCCACTAGAAGTTCGGAAAGTCAGACGTAAAGGAAACAGATTGCTTTTAAATAATGAGCACTCATTTGGCAAAACTGAGCACATCCAAGAAAATAGTCATACCTCATCAAAATAGGTAAGCTCACTAAGAAGACCTGATAGAAGCAGTCTTAGCTTTTGCTTCTTTTTTTGCATTCCACCACCCGCATTACGAACATCCCTTGTTATAGAACACAACTGAGCTGTCAGTTCGGTTTCACGAACCAAACTTTGCCATAACTTGAATCCATCTTCCCCTCCTGTCTCAGCAGCTGATGACTGCTAGCACATCAATGATTATTATGAGCAGCAAAGAGGAATAAGTAGACATGCTTACAAAGCACGGTATATGTATAGATATCTAGCCAAGCCACACATTCATTATCACCACAGTTAATTAAAAGAAAAATTAGGCTCTCTGATGAGGAGGGGGTGAGGGAAAAGCTTTACTGAAAACATAAGGTCTTCTTTCCAGTCTTAGTTGAATAAATAGTTAAAGACAATCCATTTTTATTATATTTGTGCAAGTTTACTATTATGAGGCAATTGCCTCTTGTAGAAGGATGAAAGTTGAACTTTATCTACCTTCATCATATTCTCTTCCAGCATTCCGTAAGTACAATAAAAGCGCTTTGCATAAGCAAGATCGTGAAGTTCCACAGAAACATACCAACGAAGAAAACTGGCCAACTCAATATTCTGCAAGGCTACAAATTTATTTCAAAACACGTCAATTGCCAATAACAGAAACATTAAGCATAACAATAAGACAAGGACTAGGGAAGCACAGCGAACCATGTCAATTATCAGTACTCAGAATACCAGAAACATTAAACCATAGTAATAAGACAGAGACAAGAGAAGTACAGCGTTCAACAAGGAAATGGGAAAGGTGCGATCTATCCGAGCGCTCAAAACGAAGGGCCTGGACTAATTGCAGAAGATAGCACTGGAGCTCATCATCGTCAGCTCTTTCAAGAACACGTACAGCATACGAACGAACCTGTTAGAAAGCATCAATCACACATGATGTCAGTCACATGTGAAAATAGGAATAAGAGAACTAATCACTGATTGACGCCACCAAAAAGCAAGCATAATTAAAAAAAAAAAAAAAACACACTAAGAAACCATCTTACATTTGTAAGTTAAACATAATTGTTTCAACAGAAACTATAACTACGAAGTATAAACAAATCAACTATTGAGATCACTGACCTCTTCACTTTCAAATACAGGAGATAATAGCTCTAGTGCATCACAGACATCAATAGTCTCCCATCTCCCCACCAGTTCAACTGCCTGCTTTGCTTCCTGAATATGCATCAATCACACCAAATTTAAGAGTTATGACAACACCAAATTAATTAGATAATTTCAAATAAGTAAAAGGGAAATTAAGAGCAAAACAGATAGAGCAAACATAAAATTATTTATTCTGTTTCATAGAATATATGTGCTGGCTATCTGCAAAAATTAAGAGCAAAACAGTCCTTGCAAAAATTAAGAGCAAGACAGATAGAGCATTAGAGCCTAGACGGAAAAGGGAAAGTCACTCTAACCTAACAACCCAAACTAACACAAACATAAATAGCAAAACAGAAAGTTGACACCAGTGGGCAATGCCACTGTTGTTCTTTATAATGTCCTGACTCAAACATGCATTCCAATAATATTCCTAAGTACTTTAAACTTGGTAATAGCGAAAAGAATCATCTCTTTATGATCAGAAATTGAACTATGAAACAAAAAATTATAACCTTCAAAAAGAAAAAATTATAGCTGCTTTCTTCTGTTCAAATTCATCTACAGAAAATGCAGAACAAAGAGTGATATATAACAATATCTATTTGTAGTAAAATGCTGATTGAAAGACAAACACATGGAGCAAAATGCCTCGATATACAGATAGTAATAGTAATAGAAATAATAATGATGATGATAATTGTAATAATAAAAGGATTGTTATAAGACTCTTTCAACATCCATTTCCTCGAAATAATTCAACAAATTCACATCAAATCATCTTCATATCAAACATTCGTCCTAAAATGCTAAATCAAATTCACAAAAAGCAGCTCAAATTCCATCATAACAACAATCCGCAGTAAATCGCACAAAAACAGATCTCATTGAATCTACAACCAACAGTCTCGTATCACAATCAAACACCATAAAAATCAAAACCCAATTCGTCTAAACAAAAACCCAGAAAACCCCATATTCAAAACAGTCAAAAATCACAATCAAACAAAACCCAATTCATCAAAACAAATAACCCCCAAAAACGAAAGCAAAAGAAAATCTAAAATAACAGAAAATAAAAAAAAACAAAGGGAAAACTCGCCTGAGTTCGTCCAACGACGACGGCGGAGGAGAAGCTGGAGAGGCGGCGGTAGAGGAGAACCCTGGAGGAGCGGCGGCGGTTGGTGAGGGTGGAGAGGGAGAAAGAGAGAGAAAGAGAAAGAGAGGCGACGAGCAGCGAGAGAGAGAGAGAGAGAGAACGAGCAGTGAGAGAGAGGCGCCGGTGCTGGTGTACCTTCGCCGGTGCCGGTGAGAGTGAGAGGTGGGTTTGTTAGAGGAGGGTTTGTGAGAGGAGGGTTTGTGTGAGTTAGAGAGGGTTTGTGAGTGAGAGAGGTTTGAAGTTTGAAATGGAAAAAAAAAATTGAAATGAGTGAGGGAGTCACGGGTTAGTCGCAGCAGGGAGGTTTTTTTAAAAAAAAAATGATTTTACCGACCGAATTTTCGGTCGGTATCACCGACCGATATCCAAAATCGGTCGGTGGTACCGACCGACTTTTCGGTCGGTAAAATCATTTTTTAATGAGAGTCTTACAACATCAAACTGGCAGGCAGGGTTGTTTTTTTTAAAAAAATATATTACCGACCGACAATTCGGTCGGTACCACCGACCGAAATCCAAAATCGGTCGGTGGTACCGACCGAAGTCTCGGTCGGTAAAATTGGCGGAAATATTGGTGCATCGAGGTTGCAAGCTGAGAGTTTACCGACCATATAAACGGTCGGTAATACCGACCTATGTTATTTCGGTCGGTAATACCGACCGATTAGTTGGTCGGTAAAATTTCACCGATCGAAGGCGGTCGGCAATAGTCGGTAGTACCGACCAAAAAAAAATCGGTCGGTGCGGTCGGTCGGCCGAAATCTATTTTCTTGTTGTGGATTGATCCTATTGGGCCCACCCTAGATCCTCCAGAGGATAAGAAGAGTAAAAGTTGGAATGCAAATGCCTATTGCAAGTACCATCAAGGCAGAGGTCACACAACTGAGGACTGCTATAAGCTAAAGGATGCGATCCAAGACATGGTGGAAGATGGAAGGCTCCCACTTCCACCAGGTGCAAAAAAGTCGAACATCAAGTCCAACCCCCTTACCACTCTTATGATTTCATTAAATGAAGAAAGCATGTTTGACCCTATTATTCTCATCTGTCCAGTGGGTCAAGCTGTCAATGCTACCCTACTCTTCAATGACACTTCTGTTAATGGCTTATGGGACAGCGACGATGACGATGACTACCTCGAAGACGTTGCAACCCATCAAGCCATGACTAGAGAAGATCTTGAAGAAGAATTTCAAGACCAAGACATCATCAAGACATCCGATGATGTACAAGTACGCACAAGGAGTGGGCGCGTCCCTAACGCCACTCCGCAACATGATGACACTCCAATCCTCCCACTACAAGAAGAAAATCCAATCATTAAGCAACTTAAGAAGACCAAGGACGAACAGAACGTTTGGCAATTGATTGTCACTTCAAAGAGTCGCCGTGAAGCACTTCTCAAAGCTCTCACTAAAATCAACGTCTCAAGCGAGACAACTCCCGAAGGGTTGGTTAATTTCATAACCAACCATGCTGCTTCACCTTACATAGTATTCTCTGATGATGATCAACCTCCTGAGGGGCCCCATCATAATAAGGCCCTTCACCTCACTGTGGTGTGTAGACAATTCAATATTCCAATGACCTTGGTAGACAATGGGTCTGCCATCAATGTTTGTCCTTTAAGGACTCCTCACAAGCTTGGAATCGCAATAGATGATCTTCACGCTAATACTCAAACCATTCGTGCTTACAACAATTCAAGGAGGCAAGCTCTCAGAATCATCTGGCTCAACATTTTTGCTGGACCAATCGAAAAAAGGGTGAAGTTCCATGTAATGGATGTTAAAACTTCATTCAATCTGCTGCTTGGCCGCCCTTGGCTGAATGGGCTAGGCGCCGTCGCCTCATCTTACCATAAAATAGTCAAATTCTTACTCCATGGCGCTCCAGTAACTATCGATGCTTCCCCCATGAAGATCCAAGCAATAGGGAAGTCCACTTTGCAAGTCTAGCATGACAACGAAGATGAGGAACTCTGGGGGTTCTCTACTGCTGTGATTGAAGAATCCCCTTGTGATGCTAATCGCACCATCCATGCCATACTAAGGAAACAAGGCTACTTCCTTGGAATGGCCTTAAGACCCAACAAGGAGCATCTTCATTCTCTCTTTGATCTACCACAGAAGAATGACAAATTCGAGCTTGGGTATTCTCCCACCAAAAAGGAGATAAGGGAACAAGCACTGAGATATGCTTCCTTGAAGAAAAATGAACTCAATAGTGGACCACCACTCACCCCTTACGAGCTTACTCTCAATGGGTACTTTGTGCGAGATGGAGAGGATTTCCTAAGCTTTGACTTCCCTGAACCTCTCCTAATTGCTKATGGCAAAAATATCCCGGGCTCGAGGTCTTTCAAGACTGTGACTTCATCGAAGATAGGGTCAACGATCCTGTCAAGGCTGCAACACCTGTCGATGATCACATGGGCATGGGTCTACTCTTTGGCATGGAAAAGGAAGCTGCTATTCAAGAGGTGGTGAGTTACGAAGCCTTTGACCCAACCAAGCTGATTACTCCTGCAAGCAACATGGTTCGAGGGTGGCACAAGACTTTGAAGATCACTGCACCAGACGACCGTAAGTTTCACTTGACTACTGGAGAGGGACCAATGTTTGATGAGTCTGAGTYTGAGGAAGGTTTCTGAGTCTGAGTCTAGTCCTAAGTTTAGGGAGTCTAGTGTTAGCAAGGTCAAGGACGGTCATGTTGGACCAAATAAGCCTGTTCTAGAGTCTGTSATTTCTGATAATGTTCTCTTAGCCTCTTMTGAGGCTTCTGCCAGTGGGCCTAGTCGACTCCAAACATGCGCGGTCCTTGGTCCAAGTCTGTCCTTGACTGAGCTAGCAGTAGTTCTTTCCGACGCTTAGGGTTAGGGATAAAAGCATCTTCGACCTCCAATGGTCGCTTCCTCTTAAGTTCGTTCCTCTTCGCAGCCCTATAGTCAGCACGAGACGTGGCATTGGTTGTAGTCATCCACTTCTTGTAGAAACGAGAGGTGGTCGCGTCACGCTCATCAAGATCTAGCAACTCYAGCTTAGGGCGGGCAACCCAAAADTCCACCCACCTCTTCAAGGAACGACCAACAATGGAGTGATTTGGAGGCCTGCGAGTATCACGATCTGGGATGACTTGTTTCCTGCCATACTAACGCATTAGACGAGTAGGAAAATAGAAAGTCAACACCCAGAGACCACTGATAATCAATCCCTCCTCGTTGTCCGATGTCATCATCCTCTAAATACGCCACCATGGAACAACCCACCTAATCACAGCCTCTCCACTCGCAAAGTATCGTACCCAGTCGTCTTCAGAACGTGACGTGTACAATCTTTTGYGAGTACAATAGCTCTTGGTGTTATATGATTCCATGTTCTCAGGAGGCGTAATCAAAGATAAGCGTTCCATCAACCATATTTGCTAATGAAAGCGAATAATAATGTGAGCGCCAGAAACACGGGGAATTACTACTTTAATTAAC
>SNQN01002948.1:38499-51586 GCA_008642245.1 Bassia scoparia
TGGGATTTATGTAGAGCTGAAAGTATCTTCACCTATGGTTCTGATTCCACTAGTGATCCTCTGCTAATAGGTTATCCGCCTCGATACTTCCGTTAGGACTTCATGAGGAACTTCTATCTCAATGTCCACTCCGATGTCTCCGTTAGGATTTCATGGGGAATTGCTGCGGTGTATGTATCGATGCTTCCGTTTGGACTTCTTTGGGGAAGATGAAATGGTGTCCGTATCGATGCTTTTGTTTGGACTTGGTACATGCTTGATCCGTTTTATCCCATCTCGACTAGTCGTCTGGGAAGATTAATATAATGGCAATGCATCGTATAGCCACGATCGCGTATAGCAAATGTCTTTTTGATGGTGCGTGCTTGAACTGTTGTATCCCATCTCGGTTAGTAGTCTGGGAGAACTAGAATAGAGGTAACGTCGCGTATAGCCACGATTGCGTATAGCAATGTCCTTTTGCTGGTGCGTTCTTTGATCTACTTTATCCCATCTCGGCTAGTCGTCCGGGAATATCATACGGAGGTTACGTCGCGTATAGCCACGATTGCGTATAGCAATGTTTTTTTGTAAATGCTTGCATTGCGTATCCCAACTTCGTGTTAGACCAATTTGTTTTGAGATTTTTTTAGCTGCTTGAACTGCCCCATTGGCTTGCGGCCTGTATGGTGATGACTTGTGGTGCTGAATCTTATATTTGGCAATCAGATCCGCACATTCTACTTGAAAGTGGGTGCCATTGTCCCTAATGATTTTGTAAGGGACTCTATAGCGACAAATGATGTTCTTTTTTATGAATTTTGCCACATGCTTCGCTTGGAGCTTTGCATATGACGCTGCTTCGACCCGGCCACTTTGTGAAGTAATCTATGGCCACAAGTAAGAATTCATGACCTCCTTGCTCGGGCGAYGTAATCTTCCCTATTATGATTATTCCCCATGTAGAGAAAGGCCACAAAGAGACAAATGTGGAKAGGAGAGACGGAGGAATATGTTGTGCATTGGAGTATTTTTGGCAGGTGTCGCATGTATGCACGTGTTGCATGCAATCCATTTCCATGGTGGTCCAATAATACCCCAACTTGATGATTTTGGAGGCCGAGAGCCTGCTATTCATGTGGGTGACACAGATTCCGTCATGGAYGTGCTCCATGATCGTTTTGCTTACTTGTTGAGTGATGCAAGGTAGGTGGAGACCATTGTAGTGGCACTTATTGAGTTCTCCGCCTTCAATTAAGTATTGAGATGCGAGATGCCTCAGAGCTCTTTGTTGCTTTTTTGTTGCACTAGAAGGGAATTCGCCAGTTTCTAGGTAGTCTTTGATGTCTTYGTACCATGGCTCTTTCGAATCGAGGTTGGGCTCCTCTTTTRTTTCGTCTAAAGTGCAGAAGTATGTTGGTTCTTGTCTTCGTTCAATGACTAAGGGCATTTGGGTCACTGAAATCGGGATTCGYACCATGGATGCGAGCTTTGCTAGTGCATCTGCGAACTTATTATCTTCGCGTCGTAGGTAGGTGTATTCAACTTCGTCTACCWGGGATGCAATGTTCTCAAGATAGGACTGATATGGAGCAAGGCTTTCACTTCGTACCTTCCATCGGCCRGAAATTTGATTTATGATGAGTGAGGAATCACCATATACCTGCAATCTCTTAACGTTGAGTGCAACGACGGCCTGCAATCGACGGTGCAATCAAAAAGGAAAAACCCACAAGCYTGGACAAATATCYATCACRAGCTTGAGAAGCTGAACTTTGACATTCAKCAATAATGTGACAACAATGTAGCAGAGTCCGTAACATATATTCTTGGATTACATGCCTCCATATTGAGTTATTGTAGTCCGTGGAAGAACCTCCTTAGTGCAAGGGTATGTCCTTCGCGGTCCTTTGACTTGACGACCATATCATCGACATAGGCCTCTACTTCTTTGTGTATCATGTCATGAAGTAGAGAAGTGGCAGCTCGTTGGTATGTGGTACCTGCATTTTTTAGACCAAAAGGCATCACAGTGTAGTAATATAGCCCCCACAGAGTGGTGAAGGTTATCTTTTCCATGTCATCTTCKACCATTTTTACTTGATTATACCCCGCATATCCATTCATGAATAAGAGCAAGGCATGATCTATTGTATTGTCTACGAGAACGTCTATGTTTGGTAGAGGGAAGTCATCCTTCGGACTTGCTTTGTTTAAGTCATGAAAGTCTACACACATTCGAACACGTCCATCTTTCTTAGGTACTGGAACCACATTTGCTATCCATTGAGGGTAATTAACGACCTTACTGAAGCATGCATTGTGTTGTTTGATGACTTCCAGTCGAATGTTAAGGGCAACATTCGGTTTCATGCGACGGAGCTTTATTTTTACTGGCTTAGCCCCTTCTATGAGCGAAATTCTATGTTGTGTGATGTCTGGATCAATCCCTGGCATGTCTTCATAGGACTAAGCAAAAACATCCAGGAATTCTTTCAGTGTTGCAACCAGTTCATCCCTTTCTTGCGAACTTCGTGTTAGACCCAATTTGTATTCCCATCTCGCTAAGTCGTCCGGGGGAATATCATACGGAGGTTACGTCGCGATATTAGCCACGATTGCGTTATAGCAATGTTTTTTTGTAAATGCTTGCATTTGCGTATGCATAATCTGGCTAATGCTTGGCCTTTGCGAGGATGATGCAACTTCGATCGGGGAATGTGCGCTTTATCTTTGGTCTGCTTTCGATCTTCACTTGATTGTGGCTATTCTCTTTGTTGTGATATTGCATTCGCGTACGGCTTGTCGTAGCTCTATAGTTTTTATTTTTATAGAGATTTGATGACTTTCGGGCCCATTTTTCTTGCTTAGGGGCATTGGGCCATTGTGCATGACTTTGAAAGTTGGTTGGAATTCTCGGGAAGTACCAACGACATATTAACGCAATGAGCTTTGCGTGTACACCAAGAGGGCCCACAAGAAATCGATCGAAAATCGAGCCGAAATAACACGAAACCTGGGCGCAATTACGCCCAGTATTTTGGTCTTTTTGGTCAAAAATCGTGCCTTATTTTGGCACTTTTGCTTCATTTTCCATTTGCTCTTTGTTGTGTTTCATGCAAACTCTCTCTAAACTCCATTGTTGCCTCTTGGAATTGCTTGGAAAGGTCTCTTTTGCTCATCAAAACCCAAATTCAAGTAAGTTTATTACTCCAAACTTGAAATTCACTTGTAAGTTGCAATTTAATATCCAAAATCATGTCATTTGAATATGCCTTGTCAATTTGTGCAATTAAATTAGGGCTTTCTCCCTTGCTTGTGTATGCTTGAAATTATTGAATGCTTTGGTTTACTCATGCTTATGTGAGTCTTTCGCAACTTGTTTCATCAAATTTCGTGTAAATTTGAATGAGTTATGTCATTGTAAGCTTACTACTTGAAGAAGATGATGAATAGTAGCTTGTCATACCCATGGCTTGTTGAATTATGCATATGCCTTGCTTATTCTTGCTTGTTGATGGTAGTATAAGCCTTTCCATGCCTATTTGCAACAATGTGAATGCCCATGTATAATTTCACCATTATAAGTAGCTTAAAGCTTGAAAAACTGCTTGTTAATGGTGATTGCTTGCTTAATTGGGGATTCTGGCATATGAGCGGATGTATATACCTTCTTGAAATTCTTGTTGCATATAGWGTTTATGACCGGAATTGTGCATTCTRTTAGCCAAGTACATTCACTAGGGAGAAGAAGTGCTCTTTATTATCACCCTTTTATTGCTTGCTTATTGTCCCGATTGCTAGGAAATTGGGCATTTCCTTCGACTATGGTTGTGTTAATTAGCTATAAGTCCCTGTAGGGTCTTTTGTTTGTATGCGAGATGTCTATTTTTTGGCGTTATGCTGCCCATTTTTTTCTGAATCTTTGCTCCATTTTGCTTATAGCATGCCAGTCCAAAGAGGGAAACCGGTGCGCAGTTCCCGTCAAAGATGTAAGGTGACCGATTGGGATAACTCAGAGCTGTGTTGCTTCCCTGATTACCACATCTCCACTYGTCCGAAGMATGGACGAGTATGTTGCTTTCACTTGTCTAGTTACCTTTTGTTTTGTCTTGCTTGCTAATTCTTTGTGTCATCTTGCTAATCCTTTGTGTCATCTTTTGTGCAAAGTGACTACCGTACTCGGACGTACGAAACTTCTCACACAATCAGCGATATGTTCCGCAGAGAGTTCTTTGAGCGTCGCGGAGGAGTATGAGACATCCTAGGCCGGTGCGGCTTTCAAGACTTCATCCTCAGTATGACTAGCCAGTCGTACTCGCTTGCTCCCAATAATTACGGTGTTCGGTTTGATGGAGTAGTTTTTTGACACTACGAACACCTTTCACTTCCCGTGGGGGGAAATGGCTTTGACCCATACGACTTTGCCATGCTGACAAGGCTTGCTTTCACTAACAAGCTTATCCCTTTGGATAGCGAGATCAATCTTTCTAATCCTCGCTTAGATGAGTGGCTAGGCCCGATTGCTTCTCGTCTACGAGCCAAGAGCGTGGATAACAAGGCTTCGCAGAGCGTGCTCATGGATGGTCTGGAGTTGGCAGTTATCACGGATGAGCAGTCAGTTAGGATCTTTATCTTGGTGATGCTTTGCACAACGTTGTGTCCTCATAAGGGCACGGGGAGTAGAGTTCAGCTCCACTTTCTCCCTATTCTAGAGGACCTTTCTACTGTTTCCTCCTATGATTGGGGCGGATTTGGCTATGGTGCGCTGGTGCATTCTATGAGGATGTGCTGCCGTCAGTTAGATAGCACTGCAGTTCTTGCGCTAGCTGGCTGTTAGAGAGTGTTTGAGGTAATTTTCTTTGACTTTTATCGCCTTGTGTGTATTTGATTTACCTCTGTTGGTTGATCCTGTTAGCTGCACTTCATGTTCTCGGTGTATGAGTACTTTCCACGCATAGGCTTGGTGCCCAGGTTGTCTCTCCATGCATAGCCCGCTCGGTGGCCTGTGATGATGCGTTGGACACCCCGAGACACTCCGTCTTCAACAGCCGAGGAGGATTTTCCGCCGCTTGAACCCAGTTGAGGTGAGTTTTGTTGCCTTTTACTTGTATGTTTTCTTTAAATTCTTATGATTTTAACCACATCTTGCTGCAGGTGGAGTGGTGCCCATGAAGGCGAGTGGGGAACGCAAGGCCGAGGAGGTTTGCTGCAACGGCCAAGCTCGCTAAAAGACGATGCATCTTCTAGGGGCCTCAAGGGCCTGTTTGGTACCTTGGGGAGCGTGTGGTGATGCAACATAGCCTTTCTGAGCCTACAGTGCCATAGGATCCTCCAGACACTATGATGAATGAGGATCTACTAGTCACCACGTTGTATAATGACTTGAGTCATGGAGAGGCGGTGGAATATTATCTCTTGCTTGGTGCTAAAGGTCAGGGCGCCTATGAGCGCTTTATCGAGGAGCGACTAACCCCCCGAGTCGAGCTAATGCCGAGGTATAAGTCTTGTTTATCCACACCTTTTCTTTGCATTTGTTTTGCGTTAGTTGTGCACTAACTTTGGCATGGCTTGTGCAGCTTGACTACGACCTTGGGGAGATCCCCTTTGCTGACTTGAGGATTCGTCCTGGCTCGAACGAGTTTATTGAACCTTCCCCTCTAGCTACTAGACATGCTCAGAACGCTTTATTTGCTTGGACCTGTCTTTTCATGCCAGCATTCACTCACGTGCTGACTTGCTTGACTTGTGAAATAGATGCCTTGGGCAGGCGTTATGAGGCTACTAGGAGTGATAGATGCTTGGAGACACTCCTATTGTCAGCTGAGAGACTCAGTAAGTGCACCAAATCTTGTAATTCCAACTCTTTGCAAGGTCAAGAACCGTTTTTGACTCGAAAATCCATTTATATGTTCGTTAGGGTGACGATAAGGATGCTCACGTCGACAACGATGTGCGGATGAGACCGGTCTCCAACCGGGGTAGAGCTTCGACCTTGTCGAGCACGAGGTTCGCGGGTGGCGCTTCGACTTCTCGTTCTCAGCCCAAACCTTTGACTCAGTTTACAATACCAAGGACCCCTTCTGTAGTTTCTTTCTTGATGAGTTGTTGGACGAGTCTACTTTGCAAGTGTTAACTTCACTCGGCTTTTCGACGTGTTGCGAGCAGTAGATGAACCTGTCACTTGTGGGGAAGGGGTGACCCTAGCTTTACATTTGTTGATTTTAGGACTTAGCTTAGACCTATTTAGACTTATTTGTTGACTTTTGATTAACTCGACTCGACTTGACTCGACTCTAGTTTAGACTCGAATGCTTGTGTAAATATGCCTAGACTTGTGTACGATTAAAACTTGCAAAAGCCAACTTGCTAACCATATGCAATGCATGTCATTAAACTTCTAAGACGACGTCGATCGTCTTGTGTTGTTATGTTGCATTGTTGAGGCGAATATCGGCTCATTCCTCCTTAAAAATGCAGGGAAGGACCTAGGTTGGACCAAGAACTACATGCCAAAGTGCATGGGAGCAAGCAAAAGGAGCAAAATCGACCAAAACAAGCCAAAACAGGGCGTATTAGCGCCCAGGTTGTGCGTAATTACGCCCATAAACGGGCTACTTTTGCTTAATTTTTGATTTTAGGTGAGTTTGTTCGGCCCAATTTCTTATAAATAGGGGTTTATGAACGCCCTAATTCATTCATTACAGCCTCCTTAGTGCTTAAAAACCTCTCTTACATAGCTTCATACTTCGTTTAATTCATTACATCGAAGAATTTGCAATAAATCAAATGGAGAGAGACTTTGCTAATGCTTTGAATGATGTGCTCCGAAACTTGGATGCTCGTGAAAGGTAGGACCTTGCAAGGCTAAATTGTGATGTTCTCTTGACTTTAATGTATGTAAGCCTCGATACAAGCCTTCTTTATGCTGCTATAAGCCTGTGGGACCCATTGATGCACTTCTTTCGTCTTCGGGACAAAGAAATTGTTCCATTGCCTGAAGAGTTTGGTGCTATTATTGCCTGGCCTGTTGTAAGTCTCCCTTGTATCCCTAATACTGCTGATCACTTTGTTGCTAGTGATCAGCAGTATTAGGGATACAAGGGCGAAACTTGAGACTTTGTCCAACTATTTCACGACACATAGTGCATGGTCGGGAAAGTGACTTGCTTGCCTTAGTTGATTACGTTGCWAGTGATGCCTCTTTTTGTAGAGTTTACCGTAGACGTGCAATTATGATCTTCTTGTCTGCGCGCTTCTTATTTGTTCATGGCWAGCCGAATGTTGGTCATGCTAGCATAATTTCTATTATTGAGCAATGCAAGGCTAGCCGTACTCCTATGCCGTTGTGCACGGGGGAGTTATTCATGATGCTTAACCGTCTTAAAAAGGATGCGCATGCGCCTTTCTCTGGATTCCCCGTTTTATTGTAGGTACAATATTTTTGTCTGAATATTTGCAAAATAGTGCATTTCTACAAATATTATTGCTCTTTTATTGATCTGATGACTAAATATTGCACATGCTGCTGTTTCTTGACAGATTTGGCTGATGGAGCGTTTAAGCCTAGTTGAGGCGCCCTTGAATCCTGTCAAATATTCGCTAAGGGATTCTATTCCCATAAGAGGATCCATGTCAACAAATCATAGCATGAGTGGATTCTTATCCTTGTTGACTGTGGCATTCTTATGCGGTGAACTGTCCCTTGGAGGGGTATTAGGAGTATGGTGCATACTCGCTTGTCCCCGTATGTGCGTGTGGGATAGCTTAACCGTGTTGACCTTTTATTTCCCTTCAAGGGTGATGAGGCAATTCGRGAAAGTTAAGCTTATCCCCGCAGTTGACACAGTTCGTCTTGAGGACAAGCGCTTGCATTCGGACAATGCAATAGAGTGGGAGAAATACTGGGAATCCCATTCTACACTTGAGGTGACCACAAGATTTCTGCTCACTACCGTGTCTGGATGATTGCCACTGATGTGATGGGCCGTGCTAAGGCAAGATGTGCAAAGAAGAAGGACCATTTCAAGAGTAAGAGACTGGACTGTGACTCTACTGAGACCCCTGTTGCTAAGTCTAGAGCTGTTTCTGCTAAGGACAGACTTGGTCCTAGGAAGGTGCCAGTTTAGAGTAGACTTGAAAGACTTCCTCCTTTGAGGATTAATTCAAACGTTGTTGAAAGAAGACTTGGGCCTAAAGTGGTGCTTGGAGGTGATGCTAAAGGAAAAGGGAAGGCTGCTATGGAAGATAGACCCAAGAGACGCAAATGGGTGAGGAAGCCTAAAGGTAAGAGCTCGGGTGCGAAGAAGGTTGATGCCAAGGAGCAAGAAGAGGAGAGGAAGGAGTGATTGCTTTTTTCCACAACTCGTGTTTAATTTAATGTTTGTTTTATTTATGAGTTAATAAAGTGATTGGCCTGCGAGCCGCTTTTGCATGTAATAAGTGAACTTGGAGCTTGAAGTTTCTTTTTGCATTGTAGTTGCTCAATTTTAATTACAAGTAGTAATAAATTACAAACTTGCATTGCTTTTTATACATTGCGTTTACTTTGATCATGTTGAAGAAAACTTCGTCCAATTGCCGCTTGTCTGTAGTTCACTTGCTAATCCCAAAACAAGTAGGGCACTTGTTATTATGGTCGAGCCTCAAGGCGAGGCTACCTACGTATCCCATAAGGAATCAGCCATCCGTAGTTCTCATGCATGGTGCTATTGTGTTGCTGAGATGCGGTGCGCATGTATGACATAGACGTAGTACTTATTGAGCCGATCCAAATTAGTGAGGCTGTAGAAATTGTCACCATTCATGTCCATTAGTTGAACTGCCCCTTTTGGCAAGATCTTTTTGACAATGGAAGGACCTGCCCAATTACGACGAAATTTGCCCTAAGGATCTAGGACCGTTTTGCGAAGTGCTTTAAGAACCCAATCACCTTCCTTGATGCCTCGTGATTTGACTCACTGATTGAAGTATCGTTCGACCCTCTTTTGATATGCTTGCACATGATGCAAGGCTACTAGCCGTTTTTCGTGGAGCATAGTTAACTCGTCGTATCTTGCCTTTACGCATTCCGCTTCTGGGAGTTTGCTTTCTAGGACAATGCGTAGAGACGAGATCTCTAGTTCTACTAGTTGAACAACTTCGGCACCATAGACTAGTGAGAACGGAGTAGCTCTCGTTGAAGTGCGAATAGAGGTCTTGTAACCCCATAGAGCGAAGTGTAGTTTTTTGTGGCCAATCTCGATAATTCTTCGTTATCTTAGAGACAATTGTTTTGAGATTTTTTTTAGCTGCTTCAACTGCCCCATTGGCTTGCGGCCTGTATGGTGATGACTTGTGGTGCTGAATCTTATATTTGGCAATCAGATCCGCACATTCTACCTGAAAGTGGGTGCCATTGTCCCTAATGATTTTGTAAGGGACTCTATAGCGACAAATGATGTTCTTTTCTATGAATTTTGCCACATGCTTCGCTTGGAGCTTTGAATATGACACTGCTTCGACCTGGCCACTTTGTGAAGTAATCTATGGCCACAAGTATGAATTCATGACCTCCTTGATCGGGCGACGTAATCTTCCCTATTATGTCTATTCCCCATGTAGAGAAAGGCCACGGAGAGACAAATGTGGATAGGAGAGACGGAGGAACATGTTGTGCATTGGAGTATTTTTGGCAGGTGTCGCATGTATGCACGTGTTGCATGCAATCCATTTCCATGGTGGTCCAATAATACCCCAACTTGATGATTTTGGAGGCCGAGAGCCTGCTATTCATGTGGGTGACACAGATTCCGTCATGGACGTGCTCCATGATCGTTTTGCTTACTTGTTGAGTGATGCAAGGTAGGTGGAGACCATTGTAATGGCGCTTATTGAGTTCTCCGCCTTGAAGTAAGTATTGAGATGCGAGATGCCTCAGAGCTCTTTGTTGCTTTTTTGTTGCACTAGAAGGGAATTCGCCAGTTTCTAGGTAGTCTTTGATGTCTTTGTACCATGGCTCTTCCGAATCGAGGTTGGGCACCTCTTTTTTTGAAGAAGGTAAGTATTATATTAAAAGAAGAAAACTGTACAACAAAACAACTAGGCTGTGAGGGGACACAGACCTATAACCAACACCTATACAACCAAAAAAGACAGTCCTTCAATTGCTAAGGCATCATTCACGCCTTCAAGGCCACCTTCTAGGAAGGGTTCCAGGAAGGAGTGCAATCATTTGCAGCAAAAGAAGGCTCACAAGGCAAAAGCCACTCCTACAAGAGGACCTGACTCAACCAATCCTTATCTCTATCTTTTGTCTTCTTAGGAAGCACACTAGATATTCTCATGAAAATGTCACTTTTAATTCTCTTAGCAACTACATGGGGGAGGGATATACATTTGTTCCAAACGGCTGAATTCCTCTGTAACCAAACATTATAATGGAGGGCCACAAAGACACTCTGAATCACTTGATTTCTGAATCTGCCCGCATCTGGTTTTTGAAGCCAGTCACACAGGCTTGTCTAAAGTGACAGAAGTATGTTGGTTCGTGTCTTCGTTCAATGACTAAGGGCATTTGGGTCACTGAAATCGGGATTCGCACCATGGATGCGAGCTTTGCTAGTGCATCTGCGAACTTATTATCTTCGCGTCGTAGGTAGGTGTATTCAACTTCGTCTACCTGGGATGCAATGTTCTCAAGATAGGACTGATATGGAGCAAGGCTTTCACTTCGTACCTTCCATCGGCCGGAAATCTGATTTATGATGAGTGAGGAATCACCATATACCTGCAATCTCTTAATGTTGAGTGCAACGGCGGCCTGCAATCGACGGTGCAATCAAAAAGGAAAAACCCACAAGCTTGGACAAATATCCATCACGAGCTTGAGAAGCTGAACTTTGACATTCAGCAATAATGTGACAACAATGTAGCAGAGTACGTAACATATATTCTTGGATTACATGCCTCCATATTGAGTTATTGTAGTCCGTGGAAGAACCTCCTTAGTGCAAGGGTATGTCCTTCGCGGTCCTTTGACTTGACGACCATATCATCGACATAGACCTCTACTTCTTTGTGTATCATGTCATGAAGCAGAGAAGTGGCAGCTTGTTGGTATGTGGTACCTGCATTTTTTAGACCAAAAGGCATCACAGTGTAGTAATATAGCACCCACGGAGTGTTAAAGGTTATCTTTTCCATGTCTTCTTCGACCATTTTTACTTGATTATACCCCGCATATCCATTCATGAATAAGAGCAAGGCATGATCTGTTGTATTGTCTACGAGAACGTCTATGTTTGGTTGAGGGAAGTCATCCTTCGGACTTGCTTTGTTTAAGTCATGAAAGTCTACACACATTCGAACACGTCCATCTTTCTTAGGTATTGGAACCACATTTGCTATCCATTGAGGGTAATTAACGACCTTACTGAAGCATGCATTGTGTTGTTTGATGACTTCCTGTTGAATGTTAAGGGCATCATTTGGTTTCATGCGACGGAGCTTTTGTTTGACTGGCTTAGCCCCTTCTATGAGCGAAATTCTGTGCTGTGTGATGTCTGGATCAATCCCTTGCATGTCTTCATAGGACTAAGCAAAAACATCCAGGAATTCTTTCAGTGTTGCAACCAGTTCATCCCTTTCTTGCGAACTTCGTGTTAGACCAATTTGTATCTCCCGCGGCGTGTCATTGTCGAAGACGTCTACCTTTTTCTGTTTGCTCGATGACAGAAGTTTTCCTTTCTTGCTCTTTCATTGCCTTTATTAACTCATTGTTGTTTTGTTTGTTTTCGAGTTGTGAATTAAAGCAATCATAAGAAGGAAAAGAGAAGTAAGTAGAAAGGAGCATATTATTAAACTCTGAAGAGAGTACAGATAAGTTTGTCTTCAAAGAGTAATGATTTACAAGGGAAAGGGGGATTCTAGACTCCTTGACAGACTCAGGAGGACACTCCCTAGGACTAGCTATCCTAGCTTTTACGACACTAGACTCAGACTCAGTTTCAGATTCAAAATCCTCGAGCATTGGTCTTTCGCGCATGGTGCACTTGATGACCTTGCCTCATGGAGTAGTTATCTTCACGCTTTTGCACCAACCATGAACCAAGCCTTCAATTGGTGTGATGAGAGTAGTAGGGTCGAATGCTTCTTTGGTCATTGCCATGAAAACCTGTTGTTCAGCTGGAGGGGTGATTTCTTGGCCAAACAAGAGTCCTTGATGAACTATCCATTGAGAGTGAGTGGATATGGTTGTCTCATCAGCGCAATGAGAGCGCTAGGATCGAAGGAATCCTCATCTTTTTCTACCATGGATAGTTGGGCATATTGTTTCTAGATTTTGAGAGGAAAGGGGTGACGACCACTGTCTATCAAGTCTTAGACTGCTTCCCTCAATGTATGAMATTCTTCAGTGTCATGGYCATGACTTCTATGGTACTTGCCAAACTTGTCTATGATCAACTTAGAAGGCCTTTTCTCTAAAGGAGGATTAGGAGTAGGGCCTTTTGGAGAAATGAAGCGAATCTCCTTGAGGTGCTCAAGGGCTTGGGCATAGGGYATGCCTATTCTAGTGTATTTGCGCTTGTTGCGAATTGTAGCTGCCTTCATCATAGTTTTGGTTTTAAGAGAATCATTGATCCTCTTCATTGCTTTGTTCATGTGAGAAGTGATGACCTCCACCATATTGGTCGTCGACTTTGGTTTAGTGTCATTCTCGCGAATTGATTCTTGCAAATTGTTGTATAAAAAAGYTATTTCTCCTTTGGACAGAACCCGGTCTACATAGTGCTTAAGGATGTCGTGGATCACTTCCTCAAGAWTTTCGAGGATGGGTGTTGGACTTCTCTAGCTGAGCGACTCGAGAAGCCAATGAGTTAAGAGTCTCATTCAAATCAGCTAAAGTTAAGTGCATTCGAGTKTCTTTACTATCCGTTAGTGCAATGGTGTTGATTGATGGAATGCTGCTTGAGAACCGTGGAATGAACCTATGTCTATGAGCTTAACCGTTGGTGCCTACCCTGTTTGCACATGGACCAAAAGTTAAGTTCCATGTCAAATCAACCTGTTATGCAATGCATGTCTTAAGGGTGATCATTCCCTTACGTCGGAAATTTGCCTATCGCCT
>SNQN01002949.1:0-10865 GCA_008642245.1 Bassia scoparia
AAAAATCCTAAAAATAGAAAAGAAAACCTAAAAATAGAAAATAATTAAAATAAATAAAAGAAAATGTTTTTCCCCTTTTATTTGTCCTTTGCTCAATAGTTCCGAGTACAACCTCACGTATTTCCAACTTTTATGAGTTCAAAGCATCTTTTCTAAGTCGAAACAATCGCGAGACGCGGTATGTTTCATCACTGATTACTCTTTTGGGGAGACACTTTCAGGTGTCTACACACACCTTCACCAAACCCCCTTTACAACCCCAAAAAGACCATTTGATTCCAAGTTTCTGCAAAAGTCACAAGTTAAGCCTATTGAATACCATCCTTGAACTTGAAATCTTCGATGTCTAGGGCATTGATTTCATGGGTCCTTTTCTCGTATCTTATGGTAACCAATACATCTTGGTTGCAGTGGATTATGTGTCCAAGTGGGTTGAGGTCGTGGCTGCACCAACGAATGATTCCAAGGTCATGACCAAGCTCTTCACCAAGGTGATTTTTCCAGATTTAGGGTTCCAAGGGCACTCATTAGTGATGGCGGTTCTCACTATGCCAAGAGATCCTTTCAATCTCTTTTGGCCAAGTATGGGGTGAAACACAAGTTTGCTCTAACTTATCATCCCCAAACTTCCGGCCAAGCCGAAATCTCCAACCGGGAGATCAAACTCATCCTTGAAAAGACGATGGATAGGTCCCGAAGAGATTGGTCAACAAAGTTAGATGATGCACTTTAGTCCTATCGCACCTCCTACAAAACACCAATTGCAACGACTCCTTACAAGCTTGTTTATGGGAAGTCGTGTCATCTTCCAGTGGAGTTGGAACATCGAGCTCTATAGGCGATCAAGACTCTCAACTTTGATCTCAATACCACCGGTGAAAAGCGGTTACTAGAAATCCATGCCTTGGAGGAATTTAGAAGGGATGCGCATCAGATAGCAAGGATTTACTTGGAACGCACCAAGGCATATCATGACAAGCGGATTCTCCATCGTGATTTCAAGGAGGGGGACAAGGTTCTCTTGTTCAACTCCTGTTTAAGACTCTTTCCTAGAAAGTTTAAATCTCGATGGAGTGGTCTTTCACGGTGGTAAGAGTCCATTCATATGGAGCCGTTGAAATTGGCAAGGAAGGATGTGAGCCGTTCAAAGTGAATGGCCAAAGACTGAAGCTCTACATTGAAGGTGAGCAAATGGAGGCAGTGAGATTCGTCCACTTAGATGAATTTGATACCTCAACCGTAGCCGGTTAGTCCCAATTTGAGGTAATGCATCAGGCTCGCGACATTAACCAAGCGCTTTGCGAGAGGCAACCCATATTTTATCGCTTTCCTAGCTTATTTTTGTACTTTATTTTATCCCTTAAGGCGGTTTTCTAGCTTGTGGATCAGCTGTTGTGGTATCTTTGTAGGCTTGGATTTGTTAATTCACGGTCGTCCCTTAGTTGAAATTGTTGAAGGTGCAAAAACAGAGGAGTAGCGCCCGATAGCGCCTAGCGTAGCGCCTAGTAGCGGATGCTACGAGGCGCGATGAAGGCGCTACCCTGACGCTACCTCACCTTTGAAATTGTTTGAAAAAAATCACAATCCAGGTGTAGCGCCCCGTAACGGGCAGCGCTACTAGCCATGTAGCTTCCGCTAAAGGGGCACTTCAACCTTCATTAGGCGTGCCATTAGAAAGTCTGAAAACTTTAACATTTAGGTGTAGCGCCTAAGTAGCACCCGTTACGAGGCAATACGACCTCTGTAGCGGGCGTTCCAATGGCGCTACTTGGTAAGTTTTGCGTGCCATTAGAAAGTTTGTGAATTTTGACAATTTTTTAGTAGCGCCTATGTAGCGCACGTTACACGATGCTACTTGGCTTGTAGCGGGCGTTACCAGACGCTACACGACGCTACTTTGCTTGTAGCGGGCATTACCAAATGCTACGAGGCGCTACATTTTGTATCATTGATTTTCTTATGGATTATGTAGCGCCCGTTACTAGGCACTACCAGGCGCTATCCTGCGGACAAGCGCAATTACACTAGAATAGGCATGCCCTATGCCCAAGCCCTTGAGCACCTCAAGGCGATTGGCTTCATTTCCCCAAAAGGCCCTACTCCTAATCCACCTTTGGAGAAAAGTCCTCTTAAATGGAGTATAGACAAGTTTTACAAGTACCATAGAGGACTTGGCCACGACACTAAAGAATGTCATACATTGAGGGAAGTAGTCCAAGACTTGATAGACAGTGGCCGTCTCCCCTTTCCTCTCAAAGGCTCCAAGCAATATGCCCAGCTGTCCATGACAAAAAAAGATGAGGATTCCTTTGATACTGCCGCTCTCATTGCACCAATGAGACAACTATTTTCTCAACTGGTCATACTACACCTCTTCCATCACGTCAACGGCGTATGGAATAGTGATGACGAAAATGTTTACATAAATGGRGGYGTTCAGACTACTTTCACCACTACCTTTCAGGAAGAAAATGCAGTCTTTGAAGCCCTCTATGGTCTAGCACCTTCCCCCTAGTCTGAGGAGGTTCAGGTTCTCACTAGGTCTGGCCGACTCAACACTTCCTCTGACTAGCCGAATGCTCAGGTCACACTGCATAGACCTCCACCTCCATAGGAAGAGAATCTCATCATTAAACAGTTGAAGAAGACAAAGGCAGATGTGAACATATGACAACTCATAGTGGCTTAAAAGAGTCATTGCGATTCACTTCTAGAGGCACTCACCCGAATGAATGTGCCTAATGACACTACTCCCGAGGCAATGGTGGGATTAGTCATGTAGGATTCTGATGCTCCCTCATTACCTTTTCAGAAGAGGATCTCCCAATGGAAGGCAGCGACCCTACCAAAGCTCCCGAGGCAATGGTGGGATTTGTCAATACGGGCGCCGGGGCGTCACCCGGCCTGACTGGGTCCGATCCCTTTGCTCCGGGGGTACAATTTATGGGCAACTCTGTTTGTTTACTAGAATTGAATTCTTGCTTTTACATATTGTGAGTATGCCTGGAGTTGTGTGTTTATACTCGAAATGAGTAGAGGAAGTCGCCAGCGCACTTTTTTTGGGAAGCTGCGGAACTCGTTTTAAGCCTTGCCTATAATTGCATAAAGCAAGGCAAAGGACTCCATGTCTGGTAGTGCACCAAAGGACTGGATTAGGGGACAAGGGTAAGGGTGAAGTAGTGCACCACCCCCCCCTCCCCCCCCCCCCCCACAAACACATCTACTCACTTATTGAGGGCTCATTTGTCCAAAGACAACAACAAACAATTTTCCGTTTTGAACCCTAAGCATGCAACATTATAGGGCGGGTTGTTTAACAGAATATATCAAAGTGTCTGTTTTGTGTCCTGGTGTTTGTTAATTCCGTATTCCAGCAGCCTAATGTCGATTGTCCATAATTATCTTCTTAGTCGTGAAAAAAGAAATTTGCAGGTCTTGATTAAAGCATATTATTGTTGTGAGACAAGCATGCAAGCACTCGTACGAGAAATTGAATGTTATGCCTTAAGGTTGCTTTTAATTTGAATTGTCAAATTGTTTGTTAATTAGTATTACATGCAAATTACATAGAACGTCGAATTTCTAAACAAGCAGCCTTAAGGTTTTGAATTGAGACGTTGGACTCAAACCTACCTCGCAACACGATGGCGAAGACCAAGAACGCTGCCTCAGACCCTTAGGAACCCTTTTTGAATCTCAGAACCCTTGGAAACCTCTTAGATCTATTATAAAGAGCCTTTGAAGATGAATTTATGTTTTTGAATGTGTTTGAATGTGTTTAATCCGTTTTAGAGTGTTTGTGAGAGAGAATGAGAGACAGAGAGAGTTGGACGAGTGAGAGAATGCACGTCCAAAGTTGCCAAAAGTTTGTCAAATGAACGGGGAAGGCTCCCTAGCTATTTATAGGCAAGGGTTGAAATCGGCCAAAACAAGAAGTTTTTGGCGCAATTACGCGCAAAACTGGGCGTAATTACGCCCACAACTAGGCTCAATTGCGCCCAGTATTCACCTAGATTTTGGCCGATTTGCTTGCCTCGAATAGAAAGATTGCGATTTGTATAATATCGTAATATAATCGTACATGATGTTATATGATTATTATTCGATATTATTGCGATTGTGTCAGGTTTTATTGCGATATTCGAGATTGTTTTACCTCGAATAGCGAGATTGTAATGAAATAATATCGTAATATAATCATATAAAATATATAAGCAATTATGGCTGATAATATCACGATGCTCCGGATTTTTGGCTCCCTCGGGACGCGAGTCTCGAGGTGAAAATCCCGGGATGGCCCGCTATGCTCGTTTTTGTGTTTTTGCTTAAGAAATGCATATATATTATACCATAAACCCAAAAATTATGGAAAAAAATATGTAAAAATTCTTTTTGAAGAGTAGGGTGTTGCGCTAAAATTTTGTGAATTTCGGAATTGTGTTCATACTTTAATTAATTATCACAAAGTTAATTAAATCGTTTCCGAAAATTGACGAAAATGCTTAGAAAAATACGTTAAAATTGTTTGAAGATTAAAACATATATTTGAGGTGCTAAATACCTGAAATAGGTGTTCGGTGCAAGGAAATTTGCCTTTTAGGGCCTGTTAGGATCGTAGCTCTCTCGATTTGACTTGTGTGTTGCGAAGGGTGTCTTATCATTGGCTGTTTTGGGCTAGGGAAAAAGGTATGTATATACAGAAGCCCCCATTCTGACTGAGTTTGCAGAGAGTAAATTCTCGTAAAACGAAAGCCAAAATACTCGGTACCTACATGCAAAACAAATGCGTTAGTTTTACCTGCACCTGCGGTTGCATGTTGCTTGCTTGCTTGTCTCTGTTGCTAAAATTTTTGCTTACGTTTCCACCTATGGTTAGGATTCCACCGGGGCTCTGTGCTTCGATATTTGGGGTGAATTTCCACCTATTGTTCTGATTCCACTAGGGATTTCCTGTTAACTAGTTGTCCACCTCGATATTTCCGTTAGGACTTCCTAGCGTACTATTATCTCAATGTCCACTCCGATGCCTCCGTTAGGACTTCATGGGGAATTACTGCGGCGTCCGTATCGATGCCTCCGTTTGCACCTCTTTGGGGAAGATAAAATGGTGTCCATATCGATGCCACCGTTTGGACCTGATGCTTGCTTGAACTCTCTTTATCCCATCTCGGCCAGTCATCCGGGAAGATTAACATACTGGTAACGAAACGTATAGCCACAATTGCGTATAGTGAATGTCTTTTTGCTGGTGCGTGCTTGATCTGCTGTATCCAATCTCGGCTAGTCGTTCGAGAGAATTCAAATGGAAGTAACGTCGCGTATAGCCACCATTGCGTATATCAATGTCTTTTTGTTGGTGCGTGCTTGATGTATACCAACTCGGTTAGTCATCCGGGAGAATTCAAATGGAAGTAACGCCGCCTATAGCCATGATTACGTATAGCAATATCTTTTTGTAAATGCTATCATTACGTGTACAGAATCGGGCTAATGCTTGGCTTTTGCGAGGATAATACGACTTTGACCGGGGAATGTGTGCTTTGACTTTGCTCTGCCTTCGACCTTCACTTGATCGTAGCTATTGCTTCGTTGTGAGTTTTCATTGCTTACGGCTAGTCGTAGCTTCTTAGGTGTATTTTTGTAGCGATTTGTTGTCTTTTGGGCCCATTTAGCTTGCTTAGGGGCATTTTGCTCATTGTGCATGAATTTGAAAGTAGGTTGGAATTCTCAAAATGTACCATCGACATTTGAACGCAATGGGCTTCGCGCGTACAAAAGTGGGCCGATGAGAAAGGCTCGATTTTCGAGCAAAAAATAGCTCGAAACTGGGCGTAATTACGCCCAGTACTCGACCTATTTTGGTCGAATTTTCATGCCTTAATTGGTATTTTGCCTCATTTTCCATTGGGAAATTCCCGTTGGTAACCATGTATTTTAATCAAATCCCGTTGGTAACCATGGAAATTTTTTAATCCCAATTATAACCTTATTAGTGTTTTAATATCCTAAACGTGACCTTTTAGCCWTAATTTCTGTTAARTGGGGTGATTTACCCGTTAAGTGGGGATTATTAGGTTTAACTAAGGTTTGACCTTGGTTAATCTTTTATTTATTCTTTAAATAGCTGACTTATTCAACTGAACCTTCATCTTCTTTGTCTTCTTTCTTTTCTTCTTTTCGTTTCTCTTTCTTTTTGTCTTCAAATGCTTTATTTCCAAAATTTAACTGATTATCTTAGAATTTTGTAGGTTTATCGTTTCGAGCAATTAACTGAATTCCAGCAAAGGCGTTAATTTCCACAATTGTATACGAAATTCAGCATTGTTCGTTGGTGGAGGATGACTGGGTTCTATGAATGTGTTGAAGAGGATGGCTTTTGGTTTAAATGGCAGCAAAGTCCGGGGAAAATTAGGGATTTTTTTTTTGGTTTTGCTGTATTTTTTTTCAAATTGATTACGATTAGGCTTAAATTGTTTTGGGATGATCTCTCACTTGTAATCCTTGTATGTTTGGCCAATATTTATGATGGATTGAATTGAGTTGAGTTGTGGTAAATTGCATGCAGTCTTCTTGTTTGCACTAATTAACTTCAAGTATACCTCGTAATTGTAATATAACATTACACTCAGTAATTGTAACTTGGACAGTAAAAACAACAAGCTTACATAACATGCAAAAACCATTATGCAAAAAATATGACTTCAAATCCCAAAATAACCAATCTAACTGAATTTAAACTTCAATCCCAAAGTAAAGTTACATACATTCAAGTAAACTACATGAAAATGTAATATAGTCTTTTGTTCCAATTAACCAACAAACACATCATCTTCATTTAGCCTATTTCTTTTTCCTTGCTTGTTGTTGTGTTGGCTTTCTCTTAGTTGCTCTTAATGCACTTGTGGATGCTCTACTTCCTTTGCCTTGGCAACTGGTGTTTTTGTTTTCCCTTTCCCTTACACGTAGTTGTTGTGGATTTTCCCTTTCCTTTTGTTTGTTGTTTCCTTCTTAGTCAAACCTCCTTGACAGCAAGTGTGTTATGGCCAAATTCCACTATGGCACATTTGACAGTTTTACTTCTTTTTCCTTTCTTATTCTCTTCCTCTGATCTTCTTCTGTTCCTCACTGGTTCTACCAACGCTTCTTTTGACCACTGGGGTTCGTCTTAGCATCTCTGATCAGGCCATTGACATATCAGGAATATGACTTATAGAAGAACATAAGTGCTTTATACCTGACTGAGTACCATTGATTCACAATGTGTGGGATCCAAACCTGCATAAGAATAGCTCTCTTCCATGTTGCTGATGGCACTTACTGCCTAGGTTGCGATGGCAGTCCAATGTCTTAAGCTGAAGTAGTGTAGATTTCCATCTAACCTCATCTTCTTGAACCGAACATAGCCCTAAGGTTGATCAATGATTAGTGATGCCCTCTGCGTCACTAATTTGACAAGATCCTTTCTTTCCCATTTTTCACACTTTCCTTTTGTTGCAGTCTGGACCATGGTATCTGTATACCTATTTATCACATATTGACATTAATCAGTGGTATGTATACAAGCAAACTGAATTTCTCCATTCTTCTAGAGAGTCTCAGGCTTTGTCTTTCAATGCCCGTTGAGTTGAAGACTCAATAAGTACTCTTGTGACTACCTTGTATGGAGTGTCACACTGGTGCTTGTCCAAAGGAGTTGATCTCTGTTGTAGCCAACGAGAGCTGAAAGTTTGGAACTTCTTGTTTCATTTGTCTCCATGCTTCTTGAATTGAAAGCGATGTGGCCCCAGCTGCAACGCAAACAATTGAAATCTTTGGTCTGAGTGAAACCTCTTCCAGTTTGTACAAATGTTGACAATTCGACCCAATTCTGGCCAATCTTAGTGCTTTCAAATGGCTGCAAACACGATTTTAACTTATAAAAAGACATTAACAAGATATCCACTTGCGTGTCTCTCTCAAACTAATCCCCTTCAAGATTTCATTTTCATCAACTTTAGTGCATATTCCATTTTGGTCGATTTTACTTCCTGTTTCTCAGGTAATCTTGCAACATAAATTGAAATTGAAACACCTCTTTCCCCTGTAAACGGCTCTTTTGACTCTCTGTCATCACGAAGGAGAAGAACTTCCAATTGAAGATCATTTTTCCATTCAATCAGAAGAACTTCCAATTGACTCTTTGTCATTTTGGCCAAATTTGAGCAGTATTTTAGGCCTGTTAATCACAAGTTTCAGTTGGAAAAACAGCAGTCTATGAGGCAAAATCAGAATAAGCAGCATAAGGCGATCAATGCTCGGCCAAAAGAGAATGTTGTGCTGCTGGATGAAGTGCAAGGAAGTTCGGCTGGGAAGTTGCCAAAGCCGAAAGCTAAGGATCCCAACAAGAGGGAGATGAATATGGAAGAGAAGCATAAGTTGGGAGCAGGATTGCAGAGTTTGCCAGAAGAGAAGATGTCACAAGTGATTCAGATAATTAGGAAGAGAAATAATAAACAAAAATCATAATCTTTTCAGCAAAAATTCCTCTCATTTCCTTTTCCTTCGTTCATTACAGAAAATGAGTAAAGTCATTGAGTAATTACCAAACCACAACACAAAAACAAAACAAATTTTCCTTTTCCTTTTTCTTTTGTTTTCTTAACACTGTCTCTCCTCCAGTTATTCCAGTTATACGACAGACTTCAACACCTGAATTCAACATCATCGAACACGAAAATCGAAAAACGAGGCGCAAAAATGAAGCACATTCTCAAGAAATTGCATAAAAGTCACGACCTTAATCGCACCAACAATGAAACCCTAGCTTCTTCATCTTCTGCATCAAATTCGTCTTCAACGCAATCGCAATCGCAATMTCAGCCTTCTACTTCGAATTCATCGTCTTCAACTGCGGCAGCACCACCAGCGGTGGCGGTGGCGGTGAATGAGGTGTCGCAGCTGTCACAGTCGCAATCGCTGCCGCAGTCTGATTAATTGTGTTGTGTTTTAGTTAAATGAGTTAATTATGTTGTTGAATTGGGTTTTTTTGAATTTGATTGATTATGYAGGTCAGTATGAGTGAGAGGATGTTGGAAACATCAAAGGCATTAAAGAGAGGCGGGGGGGATGTTGGTGAAGAGGATGTCGACATTGGGGATGATATGCCAACTCACAATTTCCCACCAGTGGAGATTGACAAAGATGATGGTGGCGGATGGACCAAACCAAGGGTCAACGAAAATAGAAGGGAAAATTAGGTCAAACCAAGTATAACCTACAATAGCAGGTAAGCAAAACCGGATGGACCAAAATTGGAATATGGCAACTAAAGGTGGGATTAAAATGAGAATATTGAAAGGTGGGATTATTTTGAGAAGACCCACCAAAGGTGGGATTATTTTTGTTAATTTTTCCTAAAATATATTATAAGATTGAAAAATATCTTATATGATTGAAAAATATATTATATGATACAAAAGTACATTATATCATATTTAAGTGCACAATATAATTCAAGAGTACATAATATCGTACACAAGTATAAAATATAAGTATATAATACACAAGTACATTATATCTTATTAAAGTACACAATATAATTAAGGATTTTTTTTGCCATTAACTACCCACATTTTGGACTTTTTTAGAAAAATTAAAAGCTACCTACATTCCATTTTATTAAAAAAACTATCCACTTTTCCAAAAACCATTAGAAAACTCTACCCACCTTGGTTTTCAGTTGGTTGGAATACCATTTTCGAGCTGTGGGCCCCACCCTTCCTTTGATTCCCTCTCCTTTTCCGTCATGTAGGTCCCACAATGTCTTTTATTACTCCAATTTCTTTTTTTTTCTTCCTACTTAATTTCTTTATCTTGCTTCTTCATTTACTTCTCTTTCTATTTTTTTACCCATACACCGCACCTCACCCTTTTCTCTCTTCTGTTCTTATTCCCATCCACCGCACCAACCCCACCAGCCCCACCACCACACCTCACCTCACTTGCCACTTCAACCACCTCTCCCTTGTTTCTCACTCCTCAATATCTCCCTCCTCACCCTAAAACCATCGTAGTAGCCGTACTCACTTCACATCTACCACCGCAAGTGGTGGCGATGTTCCCTTTTCAAGTACTCCGTAACTCTCTTTCTTCGCTTCCTTTCTCTCTCCTCAAATCAACTCTCTCCTTATTTCCTTTCTCTTTCTTCTGTCTATCCTCCGTTAATGTTATCACCAAACTTCCCTACCACATAACCACCTCACCATCAGCTCATGTCCACTAATATTCACAGGGGGTTTAATATGAGATCGACGAACCCTCCAATTTACGCTCTTCCAAGCTAGCGATTCACAGAGGAAGCTTGAACTTTTGGGTCAGCAGAAATAGCAAACACTTTTTTGATACATGTATTATCAGCGGCATGGACACTTGAATACTAAGCACCCCCCACCCTGCAGATCACAGAATGGGTGTGTCCCGCATTAGATTTATGCGGGAAATTCTTACAATTGCCAATTCATCCACATATCCTTAATCCCGTTTTTTTCAATGCTGCATTTTCGCCTGCATCCGATGATGTTGTCGCTGTCCGTAATGGTTGCATGCGGGTTCGTTGGTTGCTGAGAGTGACAGATAATTTTTGGTTTTTTTTGATTTTTGGAGGTTTAATTTCTGATTTGGCTCATTGGTTTAAGTAATGAAGAGATGAGTAATAATAAATAGTGTGAATCCATCACTTAACTAATTGAATGAGCATTAGCAAGGCAACCGATTCACCCATCTCGGTTGTACATGCTCAATAAAACTGCAAAACAAAATAATCCAATTCGACATAGTAGACGCAGCGATGAGAAAAAACCCAGGTCCCAATATAAATTTCATGAACA